>CM052332.1:15350137-15456382 GCA_028455615.1 Lasioglossum zephyrum | reverse complement strand
AATATTAAGAAGAGATTGAATCTCTTCTTAATATTTAAATATACATACAATATTTATTTTATATTAAGTAACAAATATTTCTTTTTAAATATGCAGGAAATATCTATTTCATATTACGAGAAAAATATTTTTTTCTAAATACAAAATGAATCTTTATTTAATATTAGAAATAGAATACTTTTTCCTAATGTGCAGATAATATTTATTTCATATTATAAAAAGAATATTTTTTTCGTATTATAAAATAAATCTTTATGTAATATCAGAAATTATATAAAATTATATAATACACAATATAAAAATTTCTTAATTGTAATAAGGTCCTTTCGAAGATAAAATGGAATATTCCCTCAAGCAGTGCACAGAAAGTAATAGATATTCATAATTTCTAATTTTTGTTATAACTTTTTCTTACATTTGAAAATTTTATTGAATGTTATTTAAATATTGAATTTGTATTTTTCAAATATTGGATTCACATTTACTTTATATTTTTTAAATATCTAGTTTATATTCTCTGAATATTTAGCTTATATTTTTTAAACATTCAATTTATATTTCTTGTACATGTATAGAATATTCAGATCCAATATTTTTCTCATATGAAAAAATGTGGCTTAAAAAATATTTTTCCAATATTTGAAAAAAATATTTATCCAATATTTTTGTGCTACTAGGGATGTTTCAGGCTTCGTTTCAATCTGTAAGTTCCCCGTGGTGATCGATACAATAATTATCGTAGTCATAATTGATACGAGAGGGTTAAATTGCTTAAAGAAATAGGTACTGTGTATATTACTCATTCGCGTGATCTCGCTTTCTCTTTTTTTTTATTTGACCATCCTTTCCAGATTCCCGAGTAGGCCTATCAACTGTTCATATTTACATAGTGAAATTGCGTTTGGCCTTGGAGCTGAAAAAATATTCTACATCTTTCCAGTGTGAACTTCGTAGAATATATTCTTGAAGAATATTGCCAAGTCTGATTACTTTAAATTCTACATCGACAAAAGTGCGCCAATCGTACTCGAGATAAAAAGGAAATATAATATTTTGCTGAAAAATAATCAGAACAGCAATGGCATTAAATTCTATTGGATTCCCTCCCATAAAGGTATTCAAGGTAATGAACTTGCGGATAGTTTAGCTAAAACAGCCACAGAAGCATGCTGTGCCTTAACTTTGCCTATTCCATATGTATACTGACTTGTATGAGAAGTTCAGGAGAAACGCGCATATACAAACCAGAAAGATATATAAAAGAGCAAGGCTTGTTGAAAGGGAAAATATTTTTCAATCAATATTATACTGGAAGGTCTAGGCCATGGTTTAAAAACGAGCGTCTCTCACGAGAATTAATTGCTACTATCAACCGGTGCAGAGCCGATCATTACAGTCACAATGCGTCTTTATTTCGCGTAAAAATCGTCAGCGACCCGAAATGCGACTGCGGCCACAGTAGTCAGGATATCAATCATACTGTTTGGCAATGTAGCCTCTTTGATTTACAGCGGAATGAATTAATTCAGCAGTTGCATAAAATTAAACTTCAGTTGCCCTTAAGTTTGGAAATGTTGGTTGCCCGACCAAATATTGGGGCCTGTCTTCTAATCTATAAGTTTTTGAAAAAATGTAAACTGAGAATTTGATTTTCTGTTGTACAGACTGGATAGGTGTGAATGCGTAAAATATGTACTGTGTTCGGTTATCATATTTTCATTATAATGTTCTTGTACTTTCAATATCCTACTATTGTAATTTTCGATTTGTATTCTTCATCATGTTGAAATAAATCTCGTATGAGATTTTCTATAATAAAAAAAAAGTACGCCAATCTAGCAAAACAACCCACCACAGTTGTTCTGACGGTCGCAGCTTGTGCGGCTTGCCCAATCACGGCGTGTACCTGCGATTCACCGCAAGAGAGCCCACCTTGTCGCACTTGATGGTCTCACTATAATGCATTCTAGTCCGCCAAGGTCCGCTGGAAGATCGCTGGGTCATTATAGAAGCAGAAATGCACGGACGCGATAAATGCGCGCGGGATCTGGCCGGTTTCTCTCGACGAAAGTGAAGTAAAAGCGCGTGGAAAGACAGAAAAATTGAACTCACGGTGGCGTAAGTCCATCGCTCCAGCTGAACATCCTCTTGATCCTCTCCCTGTGTTTCGGATCGCTCTCGATGTCCATGCTGCTCTCTTCCTGTCTCTTTGTCTCGCTCTTTCTCCGCGATCGATGTAGAGGTCGAAGGATTTCAGGGATTGATCGAGATCTCTCAGTCCCTCCTCAGCGACGCATCGTTATCATCCGGTTCTCGTTGCTCGGAATGCGTCACCGTGATCCTCGTACGCGATTGTCACGCTGCAAAGTCGAACCGTTTCTTTATCTCCGTTCTCAGAGCCGCGGAAGTTGTTTTTTCTACGCGGCTTAGACTGCTCATTACATTAATCAACGGCAAAAAACTAATTACACTGTCCAACTTTAACTTTTTCCTCGCGTTCCGATCAACGATACACGAACCCCCACGGATTTTCTCATAAAATCAACAGAAATTCAACGGTCATTCTCGATACATTTTCAACGTCAATTTTTCAGACATTTAATTCGGAACTAAACGCCAGACTTTTAACTTGAGGAATTTTGTGAAAAAATTTCAAATTTCTCAAGAATTGTCAACGAACGATTGAAACGCGAAATTGATTTTCAAGGAGAATATACATCGGCAAAGACAATGCGTCGTACAGTTTGTATTTCTAATGACTCCGCAAGATTTGTGACAGATGACTATGTTGTAAAGTAATATTGTTCTCTTTTATTAACACGTTAGCCGCGCCGTCCAGGCACCTAACAACCAGTTCCAGGAAGACAATGATTTGCAGTTCCAACGCGGAGGAACATGCAATTAATGTATATCTGTAATATTTTCTTAAATTAAATCAATATTTCACAAGAGAACAGTTTTTCTGTGGCGAGTTTTTGCCTGTAACTTAAAAATATATCGTGCGTAAAATTAGCATGCAGATGGACTTTGTTAGTGGCAACACGTCTTGTTCGCGATGTGTTAATAGCAGTAATGAACAGGATCCTTACAAGGACTGTACGATGTCATTTTGCTAGTCTCGGAACGGTGACCGGGTTCATTATATTCGCAAAACTTGTCGCCATTTAATGTGCTTGGATTATTCACATTTTATCTACAATGTGAACTCTGCTCTTGAATTTTTGAACGGCGATTATGTGCTTGATCGAAAATGGCACAGGATTTTGCCGACAGACGATAACGATCACTGCGAATTGGAGATTCCGGTAAGATCTGTAATTTTTGCAATCTCGGTCTTACTTCAAATATTGGTTACCAGTTCGCAATGGAGCAATATTAATCACAGTGACAAAGAAACCATGCCATTCCACGCTAGTCTCGTGGCGTTTTCGCATAATAGCTTTTTTAGTTGATTTTTTTCTACGGGTTCGTGTAAGTTAATGGCGCGACAGGATTTACAATGCAAATAATTCCCGTCGTTGTACATTTCCTATGCCCGTGACCGTGTCGAGGTCCAAATGCTCGTGGAATCACGCGACAGATTTACACAGGGAACGAAAATATCCTCGACATTTTTGCTAGCCACCGTGAGTCGCGATTCGAATGTAAATTTCCACCGGAATTGATGGCCAACCTGTTTAAGTAATTATCCTTGTTTATATTCAGGGTCAGTATGGGATTCCTTGGCAGGAAGTAACAAATTATGGAGGCCATATTTAAATCTTTGACAGGAAACATGTTGTCACATTCCCGAATGTGTCATTCAGTGATAGAAGTGATGCTTCTTCTTCTTTCTAGGTTACTTTCTTAATTTTTCCATTAATACTGCTCTTTCATTAAATCTGCAGAAATTCCGAAATGATATCGACTAAAGTCAAACCACAAGAACCATCATTTGCATAAAAATTCACAATTTACTTGCAGCATTAACTAACTTCGGAATTTTTATGTAAAGTTCAGTCTGAATGCCAAGAATTAACAGGCCTGTCGCAGAACAGGATTTTAGTTTCGGTATTAATAAAATCATTTCCATAATAGAAAAAAAAAACACGATTTTAGATGAAGTAGAATTATGTTAAAATTCACGTCCCATTTTATCGATTGTAACAACCAGACAGTGTCCAAGACATGTTTTTTGCGAAGAGACCGGGATCGTTCGTTCACGACAACGACGGAAAGCGAAACTGTTTTCCATCGTGCATGCGCGTTCGGTGCCATTACGAAGAAAGCGTGCTGTATAACAATCTGCCGTTGGAATAGAAAATTCGTCGGCGAACCAATAGCACACATTTTCTTTGGCACGCTATACTGTCCAGCGGGACTTCGTTCGCGGCGCGAGGTAACGTGGGAAAACAAACGCAGACCTGACGATTCTCATTGTCAGACTAATTGAACAATTATCGCAGACACGGTGGCAACAAACTCGCCACGAAAACCGGATAACTAGATCGTGAAGATTTTATGCATTCACATTCGTCGGATACATTGTTTACAATCAGCGTAATTTAACGAGTCACGCGAGCTTTGCGTGTACGAGTGCAGACACAGACAATTTAAGGATGTTCTGGAGGTATATAAAAACGCAATAAAATTTTTGGAAATATGATAAGACATTTCGCAAATTTCACATGTTTATTTTCAGTAATAACCATAAATATTGCTTTCTGAGGTATTTTTAATTTAATTAAATATTTATTTTTAACTTTTTATTGCGTAATTATATACATATATGGAATATCACAAATTTATTATCTTGAAGTTGAAATCAGGGGGTAGAAACATTCGCAAAAGTCACTTACAATTTTTTATAATATGAAGACAATTTGATTAAAACACAAATATAACATGAAATTTTCTAATTAAACGAAACCTTTTTAAATCAATCTATTTTTTAATGAGAAATATACTCATGAATGGCGTTCATTGCCAATATATTGATGGATTTCGAATTTCTTGTACTTTTGTCTCCCATTGTACCTCCAGAACATCCTTAATAAAGAAGGGGCAGTGTAATGCGATCTACAAGATTTTCTTAAGACAACGAATATATATTCGACGAGATTATAATAATTTTACATACAGCTAACTGAAGGAACAAAATTTAAGAAGTGGAAGGAATTTATACGATTCCAGAAATTATAGAAATTTTTGACAAACCGCAGTCTGCATTCAGTCAGTACAACGAAGTCTGTGTTTGAAGAGGCTCTGCAGTGTATATCAAGTATCGTTCAAACAGTTCCGAGAAATCGGCATGTTCGAAGAATTTCGTCACGCAGTTCGACGATCGGGATCGACGCCGGTCGACCGCGGAACTCTGTACCGGATACGAGAGGAAAATCAACAGTTGCAACTGCATAGAGCATATTTTTCCAGTGCAGTAAATTATTGCAACACACTCGAGAAAGAATTCCAGCGGACCTAAATTCGCTCCTAAAGATAAACGTTATTGGAAAACAGCAGGAGAATATTTCTAAAACGATTCTTCACTTCGAGACTGTCGTTTCTCACTTGTCCGACCATGACCGTGCTTTTCGACTTCGCCGAATTCTCGACGAGAAAAAAGAAACCTTTAAAGTTTCGGAACAGTGTTTATATTAGAATTGCTATTGAGAGGGAAAGTATTGAGCGTATTTCATCTGCAGCACGGTAATTAGAGATCTATCCCTAGTATCACAAAAATATTGAATGGATATTTTTTTCAAATATTGGAAAAATATTTTTTAAGCCACATTTTTTCATATGAGAAAAATATTGGATCTGAATATTCTATACATGTACAAGAAATATAAATTGAATGTTTAAAAAATATAAGCTAAATATTCAGAGAATATAAACTAGATATTTAAAAAATATAAAGTAAATGTGAATCCAATATTTGAAAAATACAAATTCAATATTTAAATAACATTCAATAAAATTTTCAAATGTAAGAAAAAGTTATAACAAAAATTAGAAATTATGAATATCTATTACTTTCTGTGCACTGCTTGAGGGAATATTCCATTTTATCTTCGAAAGGACCTTATTACAATTAAGAAATTTTTATATTGTGTATTATATAATTTTATATAATTTCTGATATTACATAAAGATTTATTTTATAATAAGAAAAAAATATTCTTTTTATAATATGAAATAAATATTATCTGCAAATTAGGAAAAAGTATTCTATTTCTAATATGAAATAAAGATCCATATAATATTTAGAAAAAAATATTTTTCAATGTAACATGAAATAGATATTTCCTGCATATTTAAAAAGAAATATTTGTTACTTAATATAAAATAAATATTGTATGTATATTTAAATATTAAGAAGAGATTGAATCTCTTTTTAATATTATATGAATGTGTATACAATATTTTGTGCTACTAGGGATCTTTCCAGCACGTGTACGTACTCAGACCGATACAAAATAAATTTTGGTGGAGTCTAGAATATTCGCCGGATGCTACGGATAATGTCACAGGTGTCCAAATTCTTGAACGACAGTCTCGTAAAAAATAACGTAGACAATTTGGTACATCGTGGTTTTCATTACTGCGATGAGCCTCACGTCCTGATGCGAGGCTTACGTACATCCGCGATTTTTCAGGAAGTTATTCGAAGATCCGAGAGAAACCCAGAAGTTCTTCGTTCCGAGTAATTAGGAATTCTTGTACTTGTTGCACCGAGTACACGAGAAACGTTACCGAGTAACGAGTCGGTGTTAGTGGCATTAAGTGGTCCCTCTGCTTGTCCCCATAATGGACGCGTTCTATTGTGCTCCTGGTCGAAGAGAACGTCACTGACCGCGCAAGAAAGTGGAGCTTCTCGAGACCGGAAGTGCGACGAAAATGCCCGCAGGAAGAGGTCGACGAACAGCTGGTTGATATTCCTCAAAGGACTCGTCGCACTGATTAATTAGCACGTTCGGACTCATCGGGATTCCGTCCGCGTACGCAAATTTCGCCCGAAATTATGCACGAGTGGAAAACAGGTGTTCTGTCTGACAATCACTTTCCGACTGCAATCGCTAGTGCATTCTCATTATATTGGCACAAAATACGTCGGGACTACTTGTGCAAAATGAAATCTTTGCTGAAATTAGATTAAGGGAATTGTGTCGCGTTCAATAAAAATTTATTTGGCATTGTTACAGAGTAATCTATTATTTTAATGGTACAGCGGTGGCGTTGGTGTACGAAGAGTTGAAATTGCACTGCCATTTTTGCGAGCTCGCTGAACATGCATAAAAGTCCACTTATAAATTGAACGAATTGATATCCTCGCACGAGCAGGTCTGCTAACACCCTCCAGATCTGCATTGCTAATGAGCCGGTGCACCGGTTGCCGTAAATTATGCAAAGTAACGAAATAGACATTACGCTGCGGGGGCGTCCATCTGGATCAAGGTGGGATCTTCTTTGCGCGTCTGAACGAAGCGTTTTGATGACAGAAACGGCACTAGCAAAGAGAACTGGCCATAGAGGAGTGGTTATTCTCCGCTCTCCACTGATCTTACGACGATCATAATCATTAGATAATTCTTGTGGCAATAAAATGACTCAACTTATCCTTCAAAAAGACAGAGTTCTAGCCATTGTAGAAACAAAGAAAAATCTTGCAATTCCTGGCAGGCTCTTAGTTAGAAAAGCAAACAAACAATCGGAAGAAGGTAAGCAGAGTCGCGAAGGCTGTTTGCGGAGGTAGATCGATGGAGTATAAGTGTCCTCAGGAGATTACGCGAATTACAAAGCCGGCAAGGACTCTCGGCGATTGTAATTACGAACAATGTCAGGCTGGCGCGATAGTGATCGGACGCAGCTTCCTATATTGCAACTTGTATTTATGGTAATTTAGACCACAAAAAATTTTTTTTTACTTTTGCGTAAATATTCTCCTATATAAAAAATCTTCAGAGCAAAACCGAATATAATTTAAAGATCTATAGGCATTTAAGAATGGAAATAAATAAAAACGCAAGTAATAGTGTGTGATTGAAAATACGACTTTTTATCAGTTAAATATTCAATTTGTTGCTGTTTTCGACGGACAGTTTTGATCAATTAATAACTACTGAATTATCAATTTTGCAATTTAAACTTTTTCTTCCCTAACGTTTCGGTCCTGGTTTGGACCCTTTTCAAAGGAATATTGCATTTGCTATGTATAAACTTAATTGTGTAAATTGAACATTGAGAACTGATTTGAACACGATGCTGGTTGAAATCGTACTGATGGTTTTAACAGTTAGATTGGCGTTTGGGCTCACTGTGAGTCGTCTGAATTACGTGCCCCCACGAGAATTTATGCAATTTGCCGGTGTTGCTTGGTGTTATGTGAAAGTGTCGCGGCCGACACCCGAGATTCGATTCGCCATTCAGCTTTCGCGACGAATTCCCTTCCGTCCGTCTCTTACATAAACCGGTAAAAGTAAAACTGTCCGGAACAGTCCGCCACCGCCGACACCGTTCAAGCAAGATTCTGCTTCTGAACACGTCGATCGTCTCGATCGAAGAGTCAGGGGATTAAGGGGGATCCACGTGAGAAACGAACCGGGAGTACCGTTAAACGATCCGTTGCAATCCGAAGAATCTCTGTGTCCCGGCTTTCCATGCCTCGACTCCGACACACACGTGCCGGTCAGCCTTTATTTATTTATTTATTTCCCAGGCTCTTTACCGCAAAGTTTCGATGAAAGTTCCAAGAAAAGCTGGAATTCAACACTCGAGGCGAATTCTGAAAGTACCAGATGGGACTGATTGATCTACATACATATTCATAATTCTCTATAGTTACTCGAATCGTGAAAGTATTTCTGCGAGACTACATATATACGAAATAAATATTGCTAGTTTTCACACAAGTTATAGAATTGAATTATCAGGGTCAATTGATTAATTTTATATAGCTACAGGTATGCGGATTACATCAATGGAAACCTGAACACTAAAGACTTTTTCTATTCATAGGTGTCTCAAAAAGCTGCATAATGCATCGTTAAATTTTTCAAAAGTCGTCCAAAGGAAATCTCTGAAAGTCTGCTACACAGTTTCACTGTTGCATTCAATTATTATTTGCATGACTGTTGCTCTCTCCACTTTCTTATGTGTATTTTCTCCAACCACACGTGTGAGGCGAAAACCAGTTGTCATTATTATTAGATATTCTTATTTTTTTCGAGATTAATAGAACCTGTTTTGTTGGTCCACTTTGTTTTATGAACATGATTTGATTCGAATAGTTTAGTAGGCAAATTATGAGTGGAATTTTACAGTGTATAGCTGAATGAAGTACGAAAAAGACTGGATAATGAGGATAGATCGAAAACACTCGGTAGCACACGGAGACTTCCGGCGTGGCGGGAAAATATGTTTGTAGGTCGCTCGAAACTCGCCGTTGACGGCGAGCTCCGTAAATCACGAGAGCTATCGAGCAGATGACTTTCACAGTTTTGAGGAGAGGTGAGTTTTTAGGGCATCCGAGAGACGGGTCCACGGGCCGATCGCGGCCAAACACCTGTCCCTAATTACCGACCGAGACGAACTTCTTTGAAGAAACTCGAACGACCGCGGAAAACACTCACCGATCGAGACCATTCGGTATCCTGATATTTCGTTGACACTTTCTAAATGGCATTTATTGACCCGATCAACTGCAATTGTGGTGACGCTCTAGCAACAGAGCGTGCAAATTTAAGAAGAAATCGATGAAATTTCTTGAATCAACAGGGAGGTCCAATCAACGACCAGACAACACTCGCCACGACTCGAGTGTCCTGATATTTGGCTAAGACTTTCTAAATACTGACTGCTAACTATGGCAACACGTGATTTGGTGTCTCGATACACGCTACGGAATGTCCACAAATTTTTACTGGTGAATAGCAGAAAATTCGTTCCTTCGAGTAGTAACAAATCTGTGCTGTAGATGTACTAGATTTCTGTGGATTAGTTTATAGAAATTGTAATTGAGAAAAATGTTCTCGACTCTATTAGACCTTGTATTACAAAGAAGATGGGAAAGAAGATGTGGAATGATGACGTTTAAAAAATGTTTAGTTGAACGTATTTCTAAACCGTCTGTTTAAAAATGGCACAACGAGTGAAAACGTCTTAGGGACACCCTGTACAAGCATGTAGGAGGTTACGAGGAGCCCGTGGAAAAGCAGGTCAGCAAGTCTATACCAGCGAGCACAACAATATTCGGCTGGGTATCACTGAACGTGCGGTATCACGACTCCGTTTTTCGAATTTGATACTCGAGCTTCCTGGTTACACTTCCTCCAGCATTGCGATTTCGTAAGAGTAGCACGCGCAACGTGCACAAAATCTGTTATGCGAACGTTCCGCGTGCCGGCATGCTAATCGCGCCAGAAGAACGCCAAGACCACGTTGGCGATAGAAAGCACGCAGCAAACAAACTCTCTGTATTAAAATCAATCCCTTCGGTAAAAATCGAAAACTCTTGAACATTGTCTATTTTATCGAAATGGCAATTGACCTAACTCTTGGCGACGTCAAACAGCTGATTACTTTAGATGTTTACATTAATTGAGATATCAGGTTTTACATCAGAATAAGAATTTATTCTTTCGAATAAAAGACATGTATTTTCTAACATGTTTCATTTCAGAAACAAGTAGAGAATGAAGGAATTAAACTTTGTTTAGGAACTTGTTACGAACAGACGCAGATATGTTCAACACCATGGAAATTACTGCAAGGATACCAGACAAGACAGTCTTACAATTGACACAGTACCGGTCAAAGGTTAAACAAATTACCACGATGACGAAACAAGCAGAATCTCAACCAGTTTATGATTCTTCTTCTTACGAGTAGTGAATAAAACGCTCGATGTCACAAAAATCGTATCCAAGCTCGAAAAACAGGGGATTTCCATGGAATGTCGTGTCACAAACTCGCGGACATTTACATAACGAACGTCCAACGTTTATTTCTGTCATTCCCAATAAAAAAATCGCGGATCGGCGAGATGACACGCGTGAAACGTAAATTCCCCGTTTCCTGAATGCATTAGCAATCATGAACGAGACCGGGTTTCGCACACCAGGATGTCGGATGCTGGGGCCACACTGTCACACTTGCAAACACATGATCACGGTCCTTCACCAACAATCAAAAAACCATCGAATGACAATAAATTTCGACAGGATTCTGTCTTGTGAGTTTCGCGCAAAAGATCTATTGCGCAGACGGAATTCGCAAGCCGGATGTTTCGCGGTCCATGGGTGAGTCCACAGGTGGATAAATTAATTGTAATTTCGGTGATTACCATGCGCGAAGATTCGTCGGACACGGAGAAGGTGGAATGACGAGGCCGGAGTGCACGGATCAGGACGCCCGAACCGTCTGAACGTCTTTCTCGCACTGAGAGACGAGTCTCGTTGAGCAATAACGCGCAGACACCGGCAGTCCACTGACACACGGTACATACATAGTCGAGGACAGAGGTTCCCAGTCGGGTCGCCAGCGACCCCGGACGGACACTCAGGTTCATCTCACGGATTAATAAATTATCGTTATACATCGCCGGACCGGCGATACCTTGGTCTACTTTCCGAGCCCGAAGTACAATGGGACTGTCATTTACCTAAACACCCTATTATTGAACGAGTATAGCATTAGTTCTAATGTCCTCGTTTTCTGGCCATTTACCTTCGGACGTGAACAAGGGTTCAAGGGCGCAAACCGCTTTCCTTAGTGTGGATCGAGTCTTCAAGGTTCTGATGCTTTAATACGACAAGTAGAAAGTTCGAGAAAATTTTATGAACACTGTGTTTCCATTTGTTCTATGATTAACAAAATTTGGATGTTTCCTTGTTTCTTGCTGGGCCTAATATCGAGGCATGTCATCATATTATATCTTTTTTAAACAATTGTAATTTGCGTGTTTAGGTGTCACCTACATAAAAGGAAAAAGATAATTTGTACACCTTTACGTTTATACTGATAATACTCTTTGTTATGTATATTTCTGTTTCTATACCTCACGTTGTAATAAATCTTTTCTAAGATTAAAAAAAAATAAGATGAATTAAATGTCTTAGCTCCCTGTGCAAAATTATTTTCGAAAAAACTCGTTTCCATTTGTATTCATTAAAAACTGATGCTTTAGTACGACTAGTACAAAGTTTGAAAAAATTTGATGAACACTGTGTTTCCGTCTGTTCTCTGATTAACAAAATAAGATGAATTAAGTGTCTTAGCCCCCTGTGTAAAATTGTTTTCGAAAAAACCAAATTCCATTTGTATTCATTAAAAACATGTTGCCCATATTTGTAAACCCAATGTTTTATTTATGCGGCTGAATATTAGATACACGTATGATTGTGAATAGAGTGGTAGTTTTCTGAACATAGACTCAACAGAGACTCTTCGTTTTATGGGGAACAAGGGAAACGAATTAAACTATCAGCATATACCGATTAATGGCTTCGCTTCTCGTTAGTTCTAGTAGTTCGGCGAAAAATGAGTTAAGTAATTTACGGTACACCGTGTTTGCGCTAGATAATCAAGGTAAGCGAATCAGGTTAATTCTAGTTTATTCATGAGATATTGACTTTTATATAATCGCGATTCTATTTCACGCAACACGCTAAGGGCCAGATATCATATAACAGTTATGGCAATGGAATTGTCATTCCATGAAATATTTATATTTCATTCGATCGAAATGTGTATGGAATTCTAGTTAATTTCGAAGGTATGAATGATTGTGGGAGACGTGTTTTGAAAGGGGGCCGCCGAATAGAAAGGATTGAGAACCTCTATTCTAAGCTGACGCACTTCACAGGTGTACGGAGCTAGAGAGCAAACACTCTCCGCTGGTCAACTCTACGAGTCATGGGCGCCGGCGTTGTTATGCCACCCCATGGGATTTTCAACCACCATCATCCTCTTCTATCTGGAATCGATCCCCGCCCACTTATCCGTTACACACAAGAAAGAATTTCCTGACGCAAATATAAATAAAAAGGAACGTCTACAACTATTCCTTACTCCACCCCACGTTTGTGCATTTATCGCAAACATAGGTAACTCGTTAGCAAAGTAATCGTTGAAGAATTGTACAAGCCATTAAGTAATACAGAAATGCGATGCACTTTCTAAAAATCCCATTAAAAAACCATTTGGACGACCAATTCCAAATGATTTGACTCTTTGAAGCTACCGACAGCCTAATAGGCTTTTTGATGATTGCGCTACGTCCAAACGAAGCTCAATCATATTCTCAATGTAGAAATTCGAAAAGAAATTCTTCGAAATCTAACCGAGGTTCGAGGTCTAACCTTTCAATTATAGATATTCATTAATGAACATAATCCAGGCAAAAGCTAATGAAATCGCACGAATTATGGAACGTACTGGGCCGTCGAAAATCGAGCGAGTCAGAATGACTATCATTCAGATCAACGGTGTTCGAATGATCCCGTGACCTATCCGCGAGATTTATGGTAATCAAATTCCGACCGGGCGACGCCACTGCCCGTGCAAATTGCACACGCAATAAACACGGTAGCGGCCTCGGTCCGATGTGTGCGTGACTCACGCAAGATTTGCTCCTCGGCGCACACGTACTAAGGTAGCTTTCGATTCGCGAGTTAGATCGCGGTCCCGGGTCGGGCCTGACCCAACCCTGCCCAGGCCCACCGCGCACTTTTACCCAACAGGCATGCCCGTGTCGTGTGTGTCGCAAATCGAAAGCGACTGCACTCGGGCCGCAGCAGTGCCGTCATCTTCCGCGTGCGAGGGGCCCCCGTTGGCCCCGCCGATTGTGCAATTGATTGCAATTCAAAATTGGCCGCGGAACCGTTGCGACACGCCTATGTATTTGATCGACGATCGATGCACCACGATCTCTGCTCGATCGCTTCCGGTTTGCAACCTTCACCGCGAAATTCTCATAGCTGTTTTCGTATTCTCACGGCTTAATATTTCGGTGGAAGACGGAAAAAGTTTGTTATTTTGCGACTAGCTGACCCGACAGACGTTGCCCTGTCTAAATTTCTATAAAACGTCGTAATGTAAATTCCTATTGAAATATTGACTAAAAGCTGCGACGTTAGTTTCTTTGTTCTCTTGAAATATGATTTAAAAAGCATTTTCAGTTTCTCTCGAATTTTCTATTTTTCCGGGTACTTTTCCAATTTTACTTTCCTTGAAACCTTATTCGACACTTTGTCCACGTGCAACAACAAGTCCTGCTTGATTATTAACGTTATTGAATTTCCAATCGCCAATGTGGTCTCAGATAGAGATTTTATTTTTAGGCAATTAAATTCAACAAAATTAATTACAAAAGGATTGGAAGAAATATATTTGTTACGATAATTATCAGTTGACAGGAACATTTAAAAAAAAATTAGCCAAATCGGCCCAGCCGTTCTCAAGTTATGTGCTTACCAACGAACAGCATTTGATTTTTATTTATATAGATTATTGTGATTTTATACCTACTCTTGTCTCTAGGGAGAGTTAATATAAACAATGAGGTTTATGTGCAGATTCTTTTGCATCTCTAAATGACGCTTTCATGTTGTTTTGCATTTATACAGTTGAAGATGGTTAGTCATCGTTAGATAGTCTTGTGTATGCATTTGTAATGCATACAATTTAATGGTGGTAATGTGAACGTACTTTAAACATAGTTTTCTAAAGGAATTATTACACAGTAGTATTATTACGAATACTAATCTATTACTGAACACATTATTTGATCCAATCCGACGTGGATAATTATCCGAAAAATAATTCGACAATTTCACACTAAGTTCTTCATGAAATAAGATTACTGTCTCAGAAGACTGGGAACGTATTAATCTCGTAAAGACGAACCGGAAACAGAGCTGTCATCTGTCAATTTGTTCAATGATCAGTATGCAGGCGGAAGGGCTCCAAGATAATTTCATCGGTTCTGAGTCATCGAACGATTCTGCTCTTAGCTCTCCGCGACACAAAATAGTCAATCCTCTCATGCATAATTTCTAGCACGCAACAGGGATGCCATTTGCGTGAGCGCGTCGAGAAACCATTGCGATTCGAGTGTCAACGTTAATAACGTCTGCTGGTCTCATTGGTACGCAGCCGAAGGATGCATTTGCATCTTTCGTGTATAAAGATATCACCATAAAATCGTGAAAATAGTTCTGTTCCAATTAATTCGACAAATTTCGAACGACAGAACAAAAGAATCTTTCGACCGGAAAGACTCCTTTCTTTCTTTCCTCTTCTTCCAATTAATTAGGCTATGTTGTTTTCACTCGACTATTCACCGCAACTGAATTTTTTCAGGCTTTCGAGATTGCTAATGACTACTTTCTTCGGTCCTTTTTGGATTTCGCTGAGCAATTAAATAATAGAGTCACAATTATCTGAAATATTCATGCGTTCTAGAGATTTTCAGCAGCTGCAATTTCTTTTCGTGTCCGAGGAAAGTCGCACGCAACAGCACGCGTTTGTCTTCGCAATTTATATGTAAATCGTGCTATTTAAAACTCGACGATAACCGTCGGCGAGTTCAGTAGGCAGCCTCCGTGCTCACAGTGGAAAATTTTATTGCGCTGTTCCCTTTTTCTGTTCGGCAGAACAACCGTTCGCCCGAATTTCACTTTTACCACTCCGGCGAGCGAATGCGGATTTTTCAAAATCATGACGAATCGTAGCAGGATCAAATTTCACCGACGAGAAAAAATTCAAGATCACCTGATGGACCAACTAAAAAATGATCGTTCATTCCATTTATAAAAATCTTTGTAGTTAAAATGCATTGTTCTAATTTTATGATTTTTATGTGTAAAGTAGAAAAGTATCCATCAGATGTGTATCAATTTGCAAGAGACTTATTTTTCTAACACGACACGATGACTATGAAGAATTTTATGTCCTCGCGAACTGCATTCGACGGATTCTTTCAATACTACCTGGCTGAGGTCGTAAACGCTACAGGTGTGCAAAGGTAAAAAACAAATGGTGTGTATGTTTGGTGAACAGATAGTAAGATAAGTGTTCTATACCTGTCATAGGAGAAGGGAGGCAAATGGAAATTAGCCTCAACATATTAATTAATGCTCATTTGACATTTTACGATCGTGAGAACACTTTATCGCTATGAAAATTTTATTGCAATGTCCTTCGATTCTAATTTACATTTTATATTTATATTTTAGAACAATGTATTAAATGTTACTTCCTTATTTATCTTATAAACACGTAAAATAGGATAAGATAGAATAAAAATGGTTGATCCTCCAAGCTCCCTTTTATTGAAACATTAAAAAATACTGGTAAATGATTATTTCAATTATTCAGCCACAATCGATACCATGTCTCGTACCAGATCGGCATCAGTCAGCATAACAATGCTCTCCTTATCAGCCCCGATCTTAATTTTATTCCCACCGGAAGTTACCATTTTCTTCTTAGCGGAAGCATGAAATTCCCCCGCTCCGGTCGCCAACTTGATCTTTGAAATATTATTCACAGTGATCCCAGAACCTGGCATGATCACGATTCTTTCACCAGCTTCACGAACCAGAGTCTTTATAATTTCCAAACCTTCTTCAGCAGTATCTTTCTGACCAGAGGTCAGAATTCTTTCGAAACCAAGTTCTATTAACGTTTCTAACGACTTCAAAGGATCAGTGACCTCGTCGAAAGCTCGGTGAAAGGTAAGTGGCAAGGGACTGGCATGAAAAAGAATGTCCTTGCAGAATTCGACGTTGATTTCGTCGCTTGAGGTTAACGCTCCGAAAACGAAACCGTCTGCATGGTTCTTCAGGATTTTTAGGTCCTCCAGCATCACTTCCATGTCCTCCTTCGAGTATACGAAGTTGCCGGTGCGTAGACGGAGCATCGCGTAGATTGGGATAGCTGAGAAACTCTTGATCTTTTTAATTAGGCCAGGGCTGGGGGTTAAACCACCCTCCGAGAGGGCTGCGCAGACTTCGAGGCGCTTTGCTCCGCCGTTTATGGCGTTCCTTGCGGATTCTAGAGAGTCCACGCAGATTTCCATCTGAAATACTTCACTTGGCTAGAGTTGCAACAATTGTTTAGTCTCCTGACTTCTTAAGGAATTATTTATTAGATGAGAGAAGAAATTCCGTTTGGTTTAGAGTTAAATATTCGTGATAGAGAAATGATACAGAATAATAAAAAGATTTTTAAGCTCCTTAGTAATATACCACAATCATGGAAGATTCTATTAATTACTGTAAATGAAATGTTAATTGTGAGCACAGCATAATACTGAAGATGGAGGATTAAAGTCTGCTTTCTGCAGGCATAATACTTACGATTTTATAGAGAACGAGCAAAGTATCTTTAGTTGCAGATTTGAACAACGGGAGTTGTAGACAAGGTTGCCACTCGCTCAAGTTGGTAACGAAAGGGGAATGTTACTATGTAATATTTGTTACTAGAACCGTGAGAATGAGCTGAATGTTTGAAATTATTTTACGAGTACACACTTTGCAGACTGATAATGGAATTTGAACTGAGCGTCTACTGTGATACAAGACCTGCTAATTATCTGATAAGCTCGGACGAAAGAAAACAGTGAAAATAAATCTGCTGGAACGCACGTGGCAATGAAAATGGCAGACTGAGGTTATTGAGACGCCATCTTGAGAGAGTAGCTGGAGGCTTGCTGATGATAAAATCATTCCCGACGTAATCTTACCTAAAATCGATTTCTAAAATTGCTAGAATTTATTCTTTAATTGCACTATTTAATCGTTTGCAGTCTATTCCACAATTGGGAAAATGTAGCCTTCAAATAAACTATAATTATTCCGCGAAACTTAATGCCGACTGTCATTTATGGATTTTGTTTTGGAAACATTTTTTTCATTGACCAAATGATTCTTCATAAAATATTATTCATTCACTGTTGAAGAAGGAAAAACATTTTTTAATGTGCACAAAGATTCGCGATCCAGTTATAATTGTGACAGATGCAACATTCCGTCACGAAAGGCTCCAAACCCGAAGGATCAAAATCTAGAACCGATCTAGATCGCACAGGATCGAACAACCGGGTGAATAATCAGAGGACACCAGTGGATTTATAAAGCGCAAAGAAATTCTGTATTATACAACACGTTGTGATAAACTAATACCAAGAGTTATACAAGTAAAAAATAATAATAATAATAGTAATAATAATAATCAATATTATAACAAACATTTAAGCGACATTTATGAAATGGGGCATTGGCAAAAATAGGGTCTAGAGGTAAAGAAATAAAATACTTTAAAAAAAGGACAGGAGAGCAGGACTAAAACGGTAGGGGGGTGTTGTCCTATATTCAGTCGCGATTGCCCATCTGGTCGGTTTCCGATCGACACAGTCCATTCGAAGCATCGGTTGGGGATCTAGGAGAAGGTTACTGGATCGTAATTTTAGTGGATCGATCGATCGATTCCGCAATAAGGCCCACGGAGATTATCTGGGGGGGCGGTCTTTGGAGAGCTAGAACGATTTTCCATGGGTTTAGTCCCCGACCGGCGACCGGTGTTTCAACATCGCCGACGATTCACAAGCCGAATCGGCGCGTGCCATTTTCTTCGCTCTGTGGCTAATTAAAACGATCCGCTCAGAGATCGCCGTTCGAGACGGCGATCGGCGGCGGACTCGTTGGGTTCGATGCGCTCGTCGTCCATTTATTCTTGTGCGGATCCACGCCGAAACCCTCGTCGTAGTTGCCCCGTGTAATAAACAGTTGCTTGAAGTGCGGGATGCAATACAGTTTACCATTGTTCAAGGTGAACGTGTCCATCCTGCTCGAAAAGAACAAATGATTAATTGGACAATCCTCATAAGCTTAGGAGTTTCAGATTCGTTACCTCAACACACAGTTGCACTGCAGACATCGGAAACACTGTTTGTGGAAGATTTTGTTATTCGTCTCCACCTTCTCCAGGGGATAGACTTTCTTCTGGCAGCTCTCGCAGACGTCCGTACAGCTCGCCTGAATCTCCTGTATCGTTTGTCGGGTTCAAAGAGGAAAAAGAAACAGAAAAGAAAACGAAAAAATAAAAAAACGAACCGAGAAAAACAGTTGAAAGAGAAAGAGAGACAGAGAGAAAGAGTCGACAGGGTGAATATGAAGCGGACGGTTGTGGTGATGAGAGGCTGTTAGATGTTTCAAGGATCGGTGAAATACAATTTTCCCTTGTTAGCTAGACTGTGAGACGTTGTGGAATTGTTTTGGCTGAGACCTCGAAAACGGCATACTAACGAAGGAGCAGGATATTCTCAAAGGATCAGTTATTTTGGATCATTTTTCCCAGGATAATTAATTAAGTATAAATATTCGTTCGTTTGGCGTAAACGCACTACAATATTCGCATCAGTCATCATTTCGTCAGGATGTGCCCTTTTATTTATCGTTTGCAATACGATCGTAATAAATCGTTACACGTGAAAGGTAAAAGGTAAAGAACAAGAGTACAAGTCGCTAAAAATTATATAATCCCAAGACGCAAACGAGGGTCTACGTGAAATAATAATAATAATAATAATAATTAATAGTCATGTCACGGTGGAGCAGGCCGGGAACCAAACGCGGTTTCGCTTCAAAAGAAATCCCACTCGCGGACATAGCTTGTGTGTGTGAGAAAAAAGAGAAAGATAAAGAGAGAGAGAGAAAGTGTGTGTGTGTGTGTTTGTGTATGTGATATATAAATATTCTCCTATCCGCCGATCAATAACAAACAATCGCGCTCGCGTAGCTCAAACAACAACGGTTCCCCTCGTTGAAGACAAAACTTATTGCACTGAAAAATTGATCAAGGGACGAAGCTCCTCGGGGGAAAGAAGAAGGGTGGATCGCTCGATCAAATTGTGTAGAGAATATATATATATATACGCATTTTATAGAATCTATACCCTTCGATCTCTCTGTGTAATACTCGGAGGTCTGGTTTCTTTTGATTAAAAAAATCACTAATGCCTCTAAAATCTTGCACCTGACCCGGCTCGTCGAGAGCGGAACCCTGAAACTCTATATCGAATCGATAAGATCGATGCGATCCTCTCGCGACACTCGAATCGATTACGCATCATCCTTCCCTCGTGCCAATTTAACGGAATTATAATAAATAATCACGCAGAAATCATCACCAAATTCTTTCTCTTTTAGGATCCTGCATTGATAGAAGCTTCGAGAATTGAGTCTGTGTAATAAGACAAATTGTTATTATGTTTTCTTCATTATAACTCCTTCTCCATTGTACATTTGTTTAATATATTGAATATATCATTAATTAGACCAATTTAGTCATCTTCTCACGTATTATACAAATACAGTGGTTCCGGAAAAGTATTTGAACGCTGAATTTCCTACTTTTCATTGATTGTTAATTATAGATTGTCATAATTTTGAACAATAAAATCGTAGTAAAAATTCAGAGTTTAAACACTTTTCAAAAAACAAGAAACAAAATTGCAGGATCTAACGAATAGAACTGGTGAAATTTCACCCGAGGAGCGAACGAGGGTTAGATCTAGCATTTCAAGGGCTTGATCCACGATTCAAGGATCCAAGATCGTCAGGTTCAAAATGTTCTTTCGTTGGGGTCGACGATAGTTTCACGTCCCGACGTGGCGTGCTAAATGGTTCCGGGGATTCGATATACACGTCGTTTTTTCTATACCAATGATAAATATATATTTTTAAGTATTACGAGTATGTTTATGGGTACTGTGCGTCCGCGTTAGCAATGCTGAAGGAATCGATACCCGCCCTCCCGTCGGGTTTCACGCATTTCTTAGTGCGGAGGACTCGGAGGACAACCGGAGGCTGCCCCGTGTATCGTCCACCCACTGAACATCATTATAAAAATTATAAAGAGCCTATTTTCCTCTCTGGGTGCTCGCCTCGCGGACTCAAACAGAGGCCGGTCTATTCCCTAGGGAAGGAACGAAGGTTTCCGAACTGTGTTTCGTTCAATTCACTGGCTGGATCATACGACGAGGAGCTTGAAACACCTGATACACCTCTAACGATCACTCTTCGATCGTCTCATCGCTTTAGGAAACTCTCGATAACATTTCTCAACGGTCCCAGCAATTTCTTAAAAATCCCTTTTGGTTTTCTTGCAATGTAAAATATTGGACTGGCTAGAAAATCGCTTTACACCTCAATAATAATCAGCAGATTTTTCACGTTAAAACAAAGATGTTTAATCTCGCACAAGTTCGATAATTCTCACGGTATTTTGTAAAAATTGCTAGCATAGAGAAATACGTTTTCACGAGTGTACAGATGGAAAAGTCGGTCTTTCCCAGCGACGAGCGAACGAAGCGAGGTTCCCGGGGACTCTAGCGATCGATGATCGATCATTTAGCATCCCTGTGATTCTTTGGTTCCGCTCCTATCATCATTCTTTGCTCCCTGACTTTTTTACCGGCTAACGGTCCCCGATGTCCTACGTCTAGCAAGCGGTAAAAAGACTCGAAACTCTGTAAAGCGGTCGAAAATGCTCGTGCACTTTGCACTTTACAGTGACTCACAACACTTGTTCGAAGTGTACACGACGTGATTTCACGTGGAAGCATATCGTTGCACGCGAGTCTACCTTGCGTCTCTCCTCGGTCACGACGTTTTTCTATGATACATTTTTCACCGAGCTGGGACACCGAATTCTACTTAACTCGAACAAATCTCTGAGTCACTGCGCACCGAACTCTGGAGAACGCTTCTTCTTGTATCTCGTCGCTTGGCACTCGCAGAGATTTCTAATTTTCGAGGGAACGAAGCCCGTCGCGACTTTTGGCACCTATTTCTGACAGCCGATTTGCACTTTTCGCTTTTATTTGGTTTTCGTTAGTGGCACGAGATCACTGGTTCCGAAGGGATTAAGGGTTCGACGGTGTTGAATTCTTGTTTTTTCTTTTTTTTTTTGGCACGAGACGCGGCGTTAGGCAATCGTTCCACTGTCGCTGGAGCTTTGTTCCCTTGTGCGTCTCTCGCGCAAACTCCCTCGAAAAGTAGTACAAATGTTCTCGTGCAAAAAGACTGGCTTGAAAAATTGCACATCGCTAGTTCTTTCGCTGCTAGCTGGGATACGTCGAGCGTTGCAGCAGTGGAAATCGCACTGAGAACATTGAGACACCACGCTCGGTTAGACCGTGGATACTTGGTGGACCCAAGCTTGCTAAGAGCTCAAGATCTTCGTATTCCTAAGCCTACTTTGAGTTCGAGAGCCTCGGGATACTCTGTACCCAAGTAAGATTAAAATCTAAGGTAGTTAAAGGCTCTAATTGGTTAGAGAACCAGCTGACGACCCAAAAGACTTAAAATATAGGTGAAAACCTAGACTAGCTAAATGCAGAAGCTAGTCTCAGGTCGCTGAATGCCCAAAATAGATAGAGACCTAAGGTGAGTAAAGGCTCGAGCATCTGAAGACTCCGATTAGCTAGAAAACTTAAGCTAGTTAAAGGCTTGAACTAATTGGTTAAAAACCTAAACTAGTTGAAGACCCAAAAGGCAGCTAAGAACCTAGATTAGCTAAAGGCACAGGCCAGCTAGAGACTCAGATTACCGAATATCTAAATTAGCTAAAGATCTAAACTAGAGAGATCCAAGCTGGCTAAAACTCCCAAGAAGCTGAAAGCCTCAAATCAACTAGCTAATGATGCAAAGAGCCAAACCAACTAGCCAGGATCAAACCCAAGGTGGTAGAAACAGTTTTTCCGAAGGAGCCGAGTGATCAGCGAGCTCGGGTCCACCGTCAGCACCGTCAATTCCATCATCAGTGTGCAGGATCTACAGAGTTTCGTGCGCGGAACGCCCGACGTACCGCGCGCACGCGACAATGTACACAACCTACGCTAGATTCGCTAAGAGAACGCTTGTCAGAAAAGACCTCTAGAAAAGAAAACCCAGAAAAGACCAGTAAAAACCGCACGATGATCCGGACAACGTTGGTTTTCACAATGGATCAAAACGCAAGATCCCGACGTGAGTTCGTGATCCTCGCGTGTCGGCGTGCGTTTTCGACGTTCTCCTCCGACTCCCTCGGTGATCGTCCCGGGTCATCATCATCGTCGTCTCGCGTGTCCGCTTCCTCCTCCTCGGATCCTTGGCGTACGTGGTTCTTTACTGTTCGCGATCAACAGAGAATCGATCATGATCCAGAATCACCAGATCATCGTCCAATCAACACTGCAGGCGCTCAACGTCAAGACCAAAATGCGTAGGCAACACGTCAACGCGTGGAAACTAGGTAGTAAATCATGCTTGTGTTTTGTATTATTGGAAAAATCTAGGCGACACGAGCGTAGTTTCTTTCTTTAATCTTCTTCGAGACTTTGTCGTTGTATTTCACAAAGTAAATTAGTGTCCCAATCGCTCGAATCACTATGTTGCAGTATTCTATTGTATGTTACACCGAGAAACGAAACTGAAATGTGTCGGCGTGCGTCCTCGGGGTCTTGCGGAACTCAGAAATCAGCGTGCACGCGGCTACAAACACTGTCCGCGGGTTAAATTAATAACAAATCATATATGTCGAGAACGCCAACTAAACACAGGTGCAACAATCGGAGAACGGTGTCCGGTCAGTAAGCGACACCGTGGTGAATCGTGCTTTTAGAGTCACGCGCACACACACACACGCACACACACAAACTCACACGGTTGTAAATTAAGAAATAAACACTGTGGGAAAACAACGATTTTACGACACACCATGCGGAGAGAAAACACACACGACAAGGAGGGTTTAGAGGGTGTGGTTCGTGTGCTGTGCTGGTGTGGGGAGGATGAATGCCAGGTTGCAGTTCCCGCGAAGTTAATTAGCTCTTTTACGTTACATGAAAATGTTACAGTTGCGTTTATATGGCTCAGCTTGGACAAATAAAATCATATGAACCAATAGTACAAAAATATTCTCTAGATTTTGCGTAGTCTTATATTTAATAGTGAAGCCCATATACAAAATTGATATAAGAACCTCAAAAAATGCAAAACAAGTTGTAAATTTTCTAAATTGCCCTGAACAGCCCTCTTCCAAAAAATAATTAAAACTATACAATCCACTGATGCAAACAGATAAAAATCCTCGTAGTAGCCAAGAAATTTCGCAAGAACGATGCATCGACAGGTCAGTCAGGTGAAAAAGATGGGCGACATCATGTTGTATAGTTTTCCGTGAGTGAGATTGAATGGAGGACGATGAAGGGAGTTTTTCTACGAGACTTATGTACTTACCACGAATCGATTGACTTTGACCTTGTTGGTGCGCGGGGATTCAGTTTGTTGCGAGCCGAGAGACTCGAAGCGGGCTCTTAGACTGCTCGCAGATTCTATGCTCGATTGCTCGCCGATATTCTGCGCGATCTCCATTTCGGCGATGTGCTGGTTGCTCGACGTGACCGATTTTGCGTCCGTCTCATCCCAGTGCTCGAACTTCGCGCAAAGAGTCTTTGCGCGCGCTGCGTTTTGCGCTTGCTTCAGGAACTCGTCCTCCACCTGTAACACCGGGTCGTTGAATTTTACGAGCCAGAGAGGGAGAGAGAGAGAGAGAGAGAGGATAGAAGAACGTGTCGATACTCCGACACGACGTTGTTAACACGCTCGCGCTCGCACGAACGCACGTTTCTTCTTTCTAATGAAAGCGGAATTCATTAGTACCTGAAACGGTAGCTTGCTCATTTCTCGGATTACGGATATTGCAGGATGGACTCTTAAATATATTATTATATTTACAAATTTGGTAAAAAAAATTCGTAGAATAACCAAATATTCCATTGAATTTTTCTATAACATGCGAAATGTGTAAACGGTCCAAGGATGCGTGAACGATATTATCGTTGCTAATTATAGGTAACGCAAATTCCTCCAAGGAAATCGCAATGCTTATCCCGAAAAGGTATTAGCTAGTCAGCGTCATTAGTTGGTAGTCTGAAGTAGAAATGACCGGTCTGAAGAAAGTATAATACCAGTCATTTATCACATTCGAGTGGTAATAAGAGACTGATGCGCCGATTGATAGAAAGTTTCTTATTCTTGTTTCATCTTTGTTGCGCCCGCGTGCTAATTGAACGGATGCCTCGAATCGCTGTGTAAATACTGTGATTGCAAGCTGAAGTAGCTCCAATTAAATCAACTCCTTCGTTGGCTAATCTGTTACATTCAATCTGACAGAGCGTTCTAAGACCATGATCTTCGCGGTGAAATTATCACACAGGAAATATGTATAATTTCAGTCTTGTTGGCGATCGAAGTTTTTTCCACCAGGTGAACAAAATTTGATACTTTAGCACGTTGGATACTGGGAAACTTTCAATCTAAAATTTCATCAACCAAACATTCGTTTGTTTCTAAGGCTTAGTAATTCTATTCGAAACAAAAATAGCTAAAGAAAATTCTTATATTGTGCTAGACAAGGATATTGTTCGTTTAAGAATAAAAATACTATCTTTATTGAAGAAATTAAATTATTGTTGACAAGATTATTTTGCATAATTAATTTGCTTGCTATTTAAAACAATCGAGAGGCTCAGACGAACAGGAAAACTTGAATTTCCATGGCAAAATTATTAAGATAATCTTCGAGAATGCAAAGAGCTTATTGAAGATCAAACGGGAGACGAACAAAGCGACGATCGCACCTCCCTCAGTCTGAACAAGCTCATACATATTCAACCGGCGAGAATCTCGAGTCACCATCGGCTAAATCATGCTCACGTTAATAAACGTTACCATTTTTTATACGGAGAACAATGAGGCTACGAGTCGATCGACGTAAACGAACCTTATCCGAAGCTCGCACATAGTTGGGATCCCTTTCCTCCGTGCTGTCCTCGCCTTCCGATTCTTCACCCTCTTCCTCCTCTTCGTCCTCGGATCCAGACATGGGAGGCTTCTCATATTTGTCTTCTGGAGGAGGTGTGAACCGTTTCAGAGGCTTCGGGAATTTAGGTACCTCCTGCTTCGTTGCGTTCTCTTCCATTTGCCTGAAGATCGACAACATCTTCCTCGCAGTGTCTGTGTGCACCACCTCGTTCACTCTGTCCTCGGCTCGGACCACGTCTGGATCACGGTAGATCTCGCGCTCGGGGGAATCCATCTGTCGAAAAGATCCAAAGATATAATGAATCCACAAACATTACATAAAATGATATTTAATCAATGTTTAATCATTGTGAAAATTCTGCAGGGTGAGAATTGCATGATTTATTTCTTTGAAAAATCCAAAAATTGATATCGATCCCCAGACACAAACAGGAAAGCACACACGATTTAATTGAAAACGAACTACCAATTTTTACGAATCAGCATCAAACGAAACTGAACAATGAAAACTTAATGCAACAGTCTCCACCGAGCGTACCATTGTTTTCGAGATTGTTGAAAAGGGTACCTGTGCCATTCTGTTTCCCAGGTAGGCAGGTTACGGGCACGCACGGTATCATTCGAACCGAAACACTAATTTCCTGAGCGTTTAACCTTTCGAACGTTCTCAGGAGAATGAGCACACGGGACAGCTTTTCTTCAAGCAAATTACCGAGTGGAGGCAAATGAATAAGTACGGGTGGAAGACGGGAGAATTCCAGCGGGCGTTTCATGCGTGGAAACGTCAGACGGGGCAGGAAATCAAGGGATAAAGGTGTTCCTTTCCAGGAACGAGGACTGAGTCACTGGCAAGAGAGGCGTTCTCGCTCGTCTACTACCTGGCAAGGTAGATACACGAGGCAGGGCCCGATGACAACGCAGAACCGCCTGTGGACAAACGCGTTTCACGATATTTTACCTGAGACAGTCTGCGCCACGAGCGAAACATCGCGGCCAGCATGGTCGCCACCTCGATCAACAGTGATCACGTTTCACCTTTCCGAACGGAAAAATTGATAGAGCAACAACCACGGAGAAAGCTAATTAGTTCGGGCTGCTCGCACGAATCTTTATTAATCACGTTTCGCCGCTTGTTATTTAGAAAGAGACGTACATGTGTATCGTCTACATATTTGCTGAACGGAAAAAAAAGATTTCATTTACAGAGTGAAGGAGCAGTTCCGCCGCTTTAGAGACTGTCGAGCGACACCTGTTTATGGATTCTTTGTGCCTCGAGTAGGAGAAGAAAGTCCTGTTTTTTCCCTGTTTTCTGCAGGTACGAGAGGGGTGCGCGCTTTCGTCGAAAGGAAAGCGTTGGTTTATGCATATGCATACGCATTCGCGCGTCAACTGTATCGACTTTGTTGTACCGTTACACCGGGGTGAACGGAGACGAGAAAGCTGCCAATTTTCTGCGGCGATTACAGCCTTTACTGTGTTTCGAGGAACGGAGAAGGGCCAAGATTTTTTAACCGTGACCTGCTGACGACGACTCTGATTATTAACCCTCGAATGCAGGATATTCTTACTGATCATGATTTAGATTTGATCGTAAGATTTCGCAATTCACGAAACAATTAAAACGTACTCCAAAAAATCTCAATACTTTGAAAAGGTAGCTTGGGAAAGTATTGTGTAGAAACGTACACTAAAAATTTCAGATAATTTCAGAAGGTAATTTCACAGCTACTTTTTTACATATTTCTTCACCCACTTATCTGAACCATAACCGAAACGTCCGCGATTTTAAAAATTCACGAGGATAAAGACCGGAAAGTGGGACACCTAGCTTGACTGTCAAAAAAGATTTAAAAACATCCTGCATGCTTCTGTAATTTAATTTCCAACATCTTTTTATACAGACCAATCCTGTACCATAATATATTCATCGAAACATGAACGGAAGAAAGAGCAGCATCGACAAGGATTTGAATATAGAATAAAAAGAGAAACATATCTTAGAAATTCTCAATCATTGCATTCATAGATATTATAATTTCGTTCATTGACTAAGGAATAAACCTAAGCGGACAACGATTTAACGTAAGAAGAAATAAAAGGGGGACGCTTGCATCCGCCATTAAAAATATTCTTCCGAAAATTCTCAACCCAGCTACAATTTAATCCCCACTAATTTATCTGATATAATCGTACTCACGGTGTCTGAAAGAAGCCTAAAACCTCGATGATTCACGGGAAGAGACGTAAAAGGGGGACAGCGTGACGCCTTCGAGGAGGATCTCGCCTCGAATGTCGAACGCGTCTCGCTCAAGTTTTACTCACGTTTGCGTTTCGGGTGTCCTTCGTCGTCGCGGGGCTGCGGCCCATGTAAAAACTCACTTGGCAAAGAGTTGTTCCACAGAAGAGAGAAGGAATCGAACAGAACCGAACTGAACTGAACCGAACAGGAGAGAAGAGAGAGCCGTCGCACAGAAGGGAGAGAGAGCCTTTTGTCTCGGAGGGCTGGCGAGGTTCGAACTGGCAGCAAGCAGCGTGTTGCTATGCCGTTCACACGAGGAGGACGCACAGCTCTTACTGTTCCCCCTCGTGAGTTACTGGGAGGGCCACAGTGGTCTGCGAGGCCTGCTCTCTTCACGAATGGAAGGATGTAGGAATACTAACGGTAAAAGTATGGCTGCTGACCACTCGAGGGGGTTCAAGGACAGGCGCTGGAATCAAGTGGCAGCGGCCACTTCGCGGTCTTTCGTAAGCTTTCGCAAACTCTCGTGGGCTTGCAGGCCCACTATCGACTCCGATCGCTTGTTTTTCCCGTAATTAGCAACCTCATTACTGCAAGAGTCCCCAATGTCCCCGTGATACTTGCTCGTGGCCCACTGGGGTCAATTCTACTATTTGTTGCCTAAACCCCCGTTCGAAGTGAATTTTACTAATTTAAATAATGTTGCTACTTAAGCACGTCTAAATTGAAGCATCCCCAAATTTGGCTAAATTCGCTCTAATTTTGCAGATTTAATTAGACGTCCCTGGAAGAATATTTGCGCAAAATCGTTCTATTGATTCATGCAAATGAGAGACATCGGTTTGCATAAATTTTGCCGACATCAGACTCTGCATATATAAAACCGCAATTAGAAAGAGATCTCTTACATTTATTCTTGTCTTGTATTACTCTTCTATTCTCAGACTTAACTTCATGTTAATTTCGCGACCATAATAGCAGTCCTCCCCACTCTATCTTCTCGGGGGCCCTAACAAACGGGTTGCAGGAGTGGGGTGGACAAGTATAATGAATTCCAAGGCTCTTCTTCCAAGGAACAAGCTATGATTTAATCTCGTTGCACCGAGCTGAGTTTTGACACACTTCGGTCAACGCTGATAGCTTGACCAATCAACTACACTTTCTCTTGAGCAACAACATGCTTAGGCAATGAATGTATTGATAAAAATAATCAGAGCTCGATACAATCAGCTGGAAATTTATTTACGAAATGATGCTTGACTCATTCAGCAGTGATTCGGAGTTATCTGGTTCAGCTGAACGCTACGAGTCGGTCGATATTTTAATGGATTCGATAATACTGGTCGTATTGATGGTGGTAAAAAGTATCAATTGTGTAACTCTGACAGGTACAATCCATGCGATTAGGATCGAGTAGAGCACCCAATCAGTCTTGGGTGAATGAAAACTCGTGGATCGACGAGCACGGCTTTTGTTAGGTATCAATCCATGCATTGTTTAGAAGTGACTTGTACTGTCAAGGAACTAGTCTAATTAACCCTCTGTAACCTTGCTGATTTTTCAATCTGACCCAGCAGCAGTACACTACAAAATTGTTACAACACATTGAAAATTTCTCTGTGGAGAATTTCGATGAATAACAAGTAAAATACTGAAATACAGAATGAATGGTTTTGACAAAAAGGTGTTACAGAGGGTTAATGATTAAAATCACACAGCAATCCTGTTACACGTTAAATTGCAATCATTAAAGGCCACTCTGCACTCGATAGAGGATCGAACCTTGACTTGACCGTCTCGCGGAGGGGTAATGCGGAACTGCTTCCGAAGTTTTTCCGGTTCCTTGTACGACTCGAAAAATTTGAATTTGTTCGATATGTCCGAGGTCTCGACCTGTACCTCTGCGGTGGTGTCCGAGCTGCGCACCACGTCGTCCGAAACTTGGCGGCCCATGAATGCCTTGTTCGCACAGGTATCAAACGATTAACCAGATTTTAACTAACCCCCCGTCAAACAAAATCTAACATTTAAAATAATCTGTAGATACTGCTAACAACAATCCCTCGGGAATCAAATAGTAACAATGAAACTTACGTCTCTGGCGCGTCTGGGCGTGTCTGAGGGTGTTTTTGGGTTTACTGGGGTCACAGGCCTTCCGGTTTTCGCTGCTGAGGCATCCAGTTCCAAAAACAAAGATCTGGACTTCCTACTGATACCTGAAATTCAACCAGATGATCGGTCATTCGTGAGAAATGACTATTAATCGCTGACGAACTGAGGTGTACCCAAAATAGTTTTTTTTATTGAAAGATACATTAATTTCTAAGATAAAATTTTTAATACCCAAGGCGTCGAGGACGGATGAATGGGTCAGCTGGGAGTTGCAAGTTGATCGTCACTGAATCTATTTCAAGATCTCAAACAAACGTTCCCAAACCAAAACTTAATTCGATAGATCAATCTGCAAGAGTCTCTCGACGTCCAGTTTGACGTAGCCGAGAGCAAACGGGTTGAATAATCACCAGGTTTAGATTCTCTTTCGGTTACGTCTATATCGAACACGCACCATGTAGAGTACATTGTAGCAATTTCGGTGATCGCGTGAATAATCGTGCTGCACCAGCGAACCCATGCCACGTTAATTAGATGGAATAGTTTTCTAAATATAAAGTAGACGACGGGGATTTTGAGACGCACCTGCTGCGATCACTTCCTCGTCAGCCTTCTCTGGTTTCGGTTTGTTGTCCGTCTCGTCGTCGGAGGCGGCGATCAGCTCGCCCCTTTCGAAACGTTCTTTGATGGAACGCGCGTGGGCGGAGGAGTTTTGCAGCTCCTCTGCTGGATTGATCTTCGTCACACGGTCGCTTCCGGCCACTGCTTGCTGGTACATCTCCTTCATTTTACCCTGCTTGCCCTGCGACAGATATCAATCGCTTTTTCAACCATTCCAGCAAGAGAGAATTCCAATTCAAAGCTTCCTAAAAGTATCCGAAACAGTCGTTTGAAGAATTTCCCTTCCCTAAGACAAGTAAAATAAAGCTCGAGACAAGAGGCAGACTGAAAATGTCTGAGATTGTACTTCGGATAGATTCTATTTCTTTCAGACATGTGAAAAAATATTTGAAATATAGAAATAGCCTAAAAATGTTTAGGATCATTGTTCGAGTTAATTCTACTTCTGTCAGGCTTGCACAAAAAATTTTTATGATATAAGGAAGCATAAAAATGTCCGAAGCCTGTCGCACGAATAAATTCTACTTCCTTGAGACACTGCCAAAACTGTCTGAGGTAAAAAGAAGCCTCGAAATGACTAACCCAACCAAAACAGTCGGATAAATTCTGCTTCTGTAGGACACGTCAAAAAATATTTGATATATAAAAGCAACTTGAAGATGTTTCAGATCGTTATTCGAATGAATTCTACTTCTGCCAGGCTCGCCAAAAAATTTTTACGGTACAAGGAAGTCTAAAAATGTCTGTTCAAAGTTTTGAAAGTTCCATTTGCTAGAAAATTAAGAATTTTTATCCGACTTTAAAGAGACTGATGTCAGCTACTGGGCGGTCTCCTAACTTCGTCGAGCCGACAAAGCGCTCTCGGCCGGCTCGCGAACGAATTAAAAGGAGGCGAGCAAGCAGGCTTCCTTTAGTCATTCTTGTATAGTAAAAAAGCAAATTGTTCTCGATCGTCCGTCGTTTCACCGCGTTTCAGCGCACTCGAGAGACTGCGTGCGCTGTGCGCTACATTTTCCTCTCCGGGGAACGTTTTTCTGCGTCTACGTCTAATGGGCACAATGTCATTACCCCGGACTACTTCGCGACTACTTGCCCGCGAATTCGTTTAGCGAGACGCGTCTGTTCTATCGAGAAAAGAAAAGTAATCTCCCAAGCGACTTCCGTTTTCGTTTATAGTTATCGGATAATCCAAGATTTACCATGAACAGCCGTGAACGGATCCCAGCGATTTCCTCTTTCCTGGCTTCCCGTTGAACCTTGCGTCTACCTTGCTGGCTGGTGGTCTCCCAACGATTCTTTATGTCGTCCATTTTCGTGAAACTGATCGGCCGCTCACGAGTCGCTCGTTTTGCCTTCACGATCTCCGTGTCAGCCTCTGCAACGCGGATACACAAACTCTCAGCAAAACTTTGAACGGGAAAAGCTCTCGGCTCGAGAAGTTTTGAGAAAGTTTCTTAGGGAGAAACGGTTCGCGATGCTTCCGGGAAACGTAGCGAACACCTATTTGCTTCTAACTTTGCTCGAGCCTTATTTTGATCATTTTTATGGGCGCTTGGTCCAGAGTTGACTGCGGATTTTGCGCATTTCTAGCGAAAATGGTTGGTTATTTCAAACTGAAGAGAAAAAGGATTTAGGACTGTCGATATGTTGCTTAGAACTTACAGACATAAACGGAGAAATAAATTTTTAATGCGACAGTGACTTGATTGTTGCATACATATTATTAAGAAAGTACTGTCTGAATAAATTGATCAGGTTTCAGATAATGATCTCAGCTCTACTTCCATGTTTTTATATAATAATTTAGCTATCCTTTCTCCAGCTTTCTCTCATCTAACAATCAATAAATCTCGAGCACAAACAAAAAGCTGATTAAAATCAATATTATCCCATCATATATTCCTCTAACCGTCGGATATCATCTCCACAAGTTATCTAGTACAAGAAACGCATTAAGTCCGAAAGGATATAAAGAATTCGAAACGCTGGAAACCGAGCGAATCACTCGAGACTTACGGCATTAAGATAAAGCTCAAGGGAGAAGGACTTCAGACTGCGAGTATTCGAATAAAATTAATTAATCTGCCGTTAGCGGGGTGTCGTTATCTCAGTGAAGTAAAAAGACAACAGAATTAGCCGTCGTTAAAATGGTTACAGCGAGGGTCTTTCGGAAAGAGAGCCAGTCGAATCTTTTTCGCCGTGTTGCAGCTTGTAAAGAAAGAGGAAGAGATCCGGGGGCAAAAAATGTCTTTCCCAAGTAAATGCTCGAACAAAAGGAAACGAAAGGGAGAATGCGACGAGGGAAGGGCCGAGGGCTATCAGCGAAACGGAGGAGCCTCGCGATTTGTATTAAGAGGGTCTTCTGGTATAGAGCGTCACTTTTTAGGCCTTGGAACATTTTTCTAAAGAAATCAGTATACTGTTTTCGGTCGAGCTTTGTTTTAGACACGTGCTTTAAGAATCCGCAAAGAAAAAACGATAAATCTATTATTTCTTACAAGGAGAGTGCAAGGACGTTGTCACACCGATTTAGTTGAGACTCTGTATACTTATAGATCTCGATCTCCCATTTACGAATATATACCATTATAGACGCTAACACTCAATAGTTTTTAAGATATTCATAAACAAAGTTCTTAAGTGGTATACAACGAGAACTCCACCCGGTGGGCTAGGGTTCGATTCACGTTTGGAGAAAAAATTTTTTTCCATATTTATTTATATTATTTATTCGCTGTGTAACATTGACTTGTCTATATGAGATTGCACATTTATTACAAGTCGAAGAACAAAAGGATTAATAAATTATAAATAAATTCGCTGTGAAACATTAACTTGTTCGTAAGATATTGCACATTTATTTATATACAAGTTAAAGAACAAACGTATTAATAAATTATAAATAAATTAGCCGAAATTAATTCGTTATATACCTCTAAAATAAATATTCGTTGTATACCTCCTCTACAATAGCAGATTTAAGCAGTAATGTAAGAACTTTGTTTATGAATATCTCAAAAACTATTGAGTGTTAGCGTCTATAATGGTATATATTCGTAAATGGGAGATCGAGATCTTCATAGATCTCTACTTATGTATACAGAGTCTCAACTAAATCGGTGTGACAACGTCCTTGCACTCTTCTTGTTAGTTCTAGACCAGACGATCCATAAATTAATGTTTTTCGGTGCTCACCCTCAGTCTCCTCGATCTCCTCTTCTTCCTCGCTCTCGCTGGACTCTTCATAGGGGATTCCATTCAGAGACTCGTCCGCCACACCAATGTCCATGCCCTTCGCCTGGAATCTGGACAAAAAGACGCGCAATGTACCCGCGAACATTTCCACGAATTTGCAATTGCCCGCCGGTGCATCCAGCAACTGCACCTCTGATCGCGCGGACGCCGCATCTGTCGCAAGGGCCGCGGTTTTTTATACGACTAAGCTCGTTCTATATTAGCGAGCCTTCGCTTGCACATTTTCGAGTGACACGGCAACTTCGGACACCGCACCGTCGAGTCGCGTTGCAGAGCGTTGCAGGTTGCATGGTGCAACGCCGTGCACTTGTTCCAGCGTCTCCCCAAGCTGCTTCTGGTGTAATGCGTGCAGCGAAACGATGGAATGCAATTTGCGACCAGGCTACGTTGTTACGTGTTATGTCGGGAGGGAGCGAGACACGAACAAGAGAATTGTGTACGAGACACATCGGGACAAGGATGTTTGCGGGTGGTGGTCGAGTGACAACAATCCAGCCGATTCCAGATTAAAAGCTTTTCTGTTGAAAAGTTGTTGACCTCGGAGGAAAATTTCAAATCGGAAAACACAAATCTGTCCAACGAGACGACCTTACTATCTGAGAAGGGTAACTTCAACGATCTCTGTCGCACTCGAGTGACTATGTTTACGTTTACTACCTCTAGTTGGGCACACTACGGGAAATAATGGCTTCTGAAATCAATAGGATAAATTGGAATAATTTCGAATTGAGATCGAGTGTTACAGATTCCCGAAATCAATAAATTAATTCCGAAATGTTTCGAATTAAGGGAAAGAATGATCGGGGATCTTAATGATACCAAGAAAATGGTCGACCATAAGAGCGTCTGTTGTGTCCATCTCGTGTAAACGAATCTGTGTCATGGCTGGCACGAGAACCATCTCCTCGGCCCACGGGCCTGGTCGTATAAGGCCGTGGAATGAGAAGAGGAGAGAGTGTGCGCGCGCGAGATTATATCGATCGGATCGAACGAATCATCCTCAATCCCTTGCGGGTTCCCTTGCTCTTTACTCACTTGGCGAGCTTGCTGAGGATGCTCGGCGACCTCTTCACGGCTACCTGGGACGGCGACCTCTCGATCTCGTTCGCCTCCGAGCCAGCCTTTTCGAACACCTTGAACCGGGACTTCACGTTCAGGCTCGACAACTCCTCGAGACCCAGGTCCGGTTTGTCGGAGGCTGGAACGCAGATTGGAGAAACGTTTTCATTAACGCCGTTAATCACCGTTCAGGCCGCTCCGGCGCCACACTAATCACCACGAGAGGGAGGCACGTGGATTTAATCCGCGAATGCGCGAACGCTGGCTTGTTGCGCGCGTTTCCACGAAAACCAAGGGGAGAGCCTCGAAAATCCACGCAAACCGCTCCGCAATAACATCTGGCCTTTATAGGGTAAACCCGTTGCATTCGAATCTGTTAATTCCTCCTCCGATCTGCTACCACCAACTCGTACTCATTTATTTAATCGAAATCTCACGCGTTCCAATATTTTTGCTAACGGAACATTGTAGATCCTGCAAGTACCACGATTGCTAGGAGTCGTTTCATCTGAGTCGAGTGCAAAGGGTTAAATATTTCAGCCATTAGACGCAATTAGAACTTGTAGATTGCAGATTTCGTGCAGTTACAGCATGCATCGCTTTTAAGGCAGTTAAGAAAGATACAATTACTAGACAAGATGATAGATGATAAATTTTACATTTGCATAGAGATCTGCAGTCCACGTTTCGCACTCTACACACTTATGCTGATATACTTTTGAATCAATGCTTGTAGTTCACCCAAGGGTTAAATCGATTCGAGAAGATCCAATGGAGATGAGTTAGTGGCCATCACAAAGAACTCATCGATCTTATTAAGTTACTCAAGCTGGCCAGCCCATTTCCACGTTTATTCACCCAGGAATGATTCACGCGTTCCGATCTTTCTGTCGGCAGTCCAAGGTCGCTTCCCCCACCGTGAATCATTCCCTGTACTGGTGGAATGGGTTGGGTGTTATCATCATGCAACAGTAATTCTTGACCATTTTAACGGCTCGTTAAAGAACGATTCTCGAGGGTAGCGAACACACAGGGGCGACGCGAAACGAAAGAATTTAAACGCGTCGTTAGGGACGTCGAGTTGTCGGTCGAATGCGATTAGAACTCCACTCTGCACAAACTGTTAGCGGGTTAGGTTAGACTAGGTCGGTGTCTGGACCGATCACACTTCTGTCAGACTTTACCTCTGACCACGTCGGGCGGCAGCTCTTTCGGCTCGTTCTCCCTAATGATCATCTCCGGCTTTCGAGGTCGCACTACGGAGTTCATAAGACATCTCTTTGTCGCATTAACGATCTCTTTCTCTTTCTCTCTCTCTCTCTCACTCTCTCTTTCTCACACATAGTTACTCTCTTTCTCTGTCTTCCGTAGGTTCTTTCTCGCTCTGTCTCGCGCAAGTATTCGCGTGTAATTACTGAACCGAGTTCGTGAACGTTGGCAGAATGTTAGAGGGGAAGGGGATAGTAATTTCTGGCGAGCACAACAAAGGGGGACAATGACGGGCCTCGACGTGGAATATACGAGAGCTTATTTGACTCGCTCGCCCGAACAGGCAATAGAATTTCCTCTGTCCCGGAATGGGCTTCGGGTCTTCCATTATCGGCCAGCGTAATAAGTCGTCCGCTTGAGCGCGAAAAATTTCAGTCGAAATGATTTAATCGTCTGGCAAAACCGGGATGTGGTATTGGATTCAGGGTAGACTCTGTTTGAAATCTCCATCAACCAGCTCGTTATTGTACGGCGCTGGGTTAAAAGTCAAGAAACCCGATGATAGATAAGACCGCAACCAGCACGATATAAAAGAAACAAATCCATTCCACGAACTTCTGATCCACACCTCGTAGATCCAATCCGCGCGGAGGATAAAAGAATCAATTTTTCGAACCGGGATGGGATTGAGACGAGAGTGTTTCTCGCCGTAGGATAAAATGGATCCCGCGAGTTTATGTTCGCGGCTGATTCAAAGCGAATCCGGCGAGGAAGAAGGAGGATCGAAGAGGATCGAAGAGGATGGAAGAAGACTCTCGAGGATCCGCGTTTCGAATCGCGGCGTGTCCGGCGGCGATATCAAAGCGACCGGGAGAGAGAGAGATTCGCGGATTAGACGCGGATGCTATTTTCAGCGAGCAAGTTCCGCCTACGTGTGCGCACCACTGCGCACCGTTTGTGCAACGTTTGCGCTGTGTTGTGCGCTCGGTGCGCTCGGTACACTCGACGATCGACTTACCAGGTTGCTCGGACTCCTCAACCGGTTTCGGTTGGAAGAGCTCCTTGAAGTGTGGCTTACAGTAGAGGATGGTCTCGTGGCTCTCGTAATTGTCCACGTTGAGCTGCTTGCTGCACTGCACGCACCGGAAGCAATTTTTGTGCCAGACCAGACCCTCCGCCTTCGTTTGCTCCATCTGGAAGACGACCTTGCCGCAGCTGCGGCAGTTCGGGTTCGTGTCGCCATTTTGACCCACCTGTCGGCAGATCAAACCCTTACATAGACTCCTCCCTGAAGAAGATCTACATTTCTCTTGATTTTCATCGATTTCAAATTACACAGGCACACGGCGACTCTCATCAGTAGTCAGACACTCTTTGCAACAACTCTTAGTATCACTTTTCTCGTTCTGACAAAGTAAAATTTTTTCGAAGTTTCATTTTATTAACATGTTTTGGTAGATTCATTCTTCTAGCTTCTCGAATAAAATTCAACCCGTTAGGTTCAGTTTCGAAAGGGTTATTCTTCCTCGAAGAGCGGTCGAATATTAATGAGAGTCTCTGTGCTGCTCGGGCTGTCGCTCGATAATTAGACTGCGGATTTTATGCACTTACTGCACTGATTATCTGGAACCAGGGCTTTGGAAGAACTTAACGAGATTTTCAATCTAGCCTGTACTGGCGTAAAAGGAGCTTTTGTAGAGACGGACTAATTTATCAGCCGCATTACTTTATATCAATATCTCCTAATGAAAGTACTATTCTATTGGATTGAATGAAAATAATTTTTGAATTTATGTAAGTAGAAGGACATTTAATACGATCGTCTATTTCTCAATTATTGTTATACTTAACGAGTACAATTTTTTATTTAAGCTACCTCGATATTGTTGATTCGAACTTGTTTCGGAATTTTTCAATGTCTCGCGGCGGCGGAAGTTGTATATAATTAGAGATTATTTATTTTTGGTACAGTAGAAAATTGTTCCGAGTTATGGTTCAAGACCGTCGGGTTGTGAATTAGAGGATAATAATCCGCGTTTGCAGATCCATCCGCAGTCCGTGCGTAATAGATGGGGTGAACCAACCCCTCGAGCTCTCGCACCCCTTTTACTCGCGCATGAACACGACGGTACACTTTCTGTTTACCGTTGTAATTACTAGGCAGCGAATGAGTTTTTTCTTCGAACGGAAATGCGCGTCTTTCATTAATCTTTCTCATCCTGACTAATGGACTGCGGATCTTTGTCCGTGGGATGCAAAAATTCCATGAACATTACAAAATACACATCGATCAAATAGAACACTCATATCTCTATTCATCGGAGCCAGTCACAAATAAATGAAAATTCTATTACATTTTTCTCCACGTTCTTCTCTAAACATGATCATTTCAAGCACTTCAATTAACAAAATAATTAAATAAAATCGCTGGAAAATTGGAGAGCGATTTTATTAAAATCTGATCCATTAAGCACATGCTGTCTGCAGTCTACGCATTCATAGTTACATTGATAGTAGTGAACTACATAAATAAAATACTTCTTACGATTTTCACGCTGATTCGATCTCCTTGAGTCTGTTCATACAGGTGGTGCGAATATTTGATATATATGTATGATTGACATTGAACAAAATTTACGACACTGTATGAGATGATTTTAAAACCAAATGATAAACGATGTATGAATTACGTGAAGAGAAACAGTGTGGAATAGCGTATGAAACGATTGCAATAATTGGCGTGAACAGATGTAAAAGTAATTGAGGAGATTCGGGCGAAGGCAGTAAAATTGCATAAACATCCGCAGTGTAAAAACCACTAGAAAAATCGTGTTTAGGGCTGGCTGCGAATCTCGCGGAAGCAACCCTTCAGCCATCAGAGGAAAGCTACCCCCAGTGCAGCTCTCTTTGTAGTTGGCGACCAGGAGCTCGACACAGAGAGGCTATTTACACGCGCTCTCCGCGACTGAAGGGTTAAGCATGTCGATCTTATAAGTATCTCGTGAGCTGAAGAAGAAGACGACGAAGACGACGCCGATGAAGAAGAAGAAAAAAAAGGAGAAGAACAGGCGCTTACGGCGGCGGCGTTCAGCTGCTGTTGCACTTTGCCCGCGTCGATCGAGCGCACATGCAGCACCGTCTTCTTGCTGAGAGCGTCGAATTTATTGAAGCTCGACTTCTGCGAACACAAACAGTGGAAGCGTCAAACGAGAGAACGGCGAAGCGAGCCGCGTGCTGATTGTCGGGATAGAAAGAGAGAACTCGTGGATTCGTGGTGTTTTGTCGTCTAGCTTGAAGCCTGTTCTGCGTGAGCGTAAAAGCGTGTACTTTTCTGTTCCTCTGCGTTCAACAACTTTCAACGGAGATATTATATCCTCGCGAATCGAATCGTATTTCGATTTTTCTTTTCTCACGATTAACGGTGAAGAAGCTTGAAAGGTGCCCACTGTGACACAGGTGGGTCGGGAACTCCCCGTGCTAACTGGGTGCAATTAGGGGCTCTCAAACGGGACGTAGGGGAGTTTAAAAATTCGGGAGGGTTCAGGTGAAACGAAAACTCTGCTCATTCTTTTGCAATTCAGGGTGTTCTTTAGTTCATATTTCTCAAGTTTACACTAGTTATAGGTTTCAGGGTAGTTCTGGTCTCTAAATTAACAACTAAATGAGTAGAACTGTCGTTTCAATGGTTGCATTTTAAACAAAACAATGTCTGAGCTCATGTTTGAAGTTTACACACACCATGCTCATTGCTCATGTTTCTCTAGGAATGAAGAAACTTTTAGGGTATCGCTAGTCTACAAATGAATAGAATTGTTATTTGAATGGTAGCGAATACGCAGTACAAAGGATAAAGGACGGGTTTGCTACTGGTACAGTTTTTATCCGTCGAAATAGTTTGAATATGACCGAAATATGAGAGATTTTCAATAATGAGAGAATAATACTAAATTGCAAGCGAGATAGTGATAGATATGCGAAAGGAGCGAGGCAGAAGCGGAAAAGAAATTTTTTTAGAGAGATTGAACCTGTCGATACGAACATCTCTCCGTTTTAGGGGGGCTTACCTCAAACCTCGGCCGATCCGTCTCCACACCCTCGTTCGTTAAGTTTGCCAAACTACAGTAGGAAGCCCTCTGTCCCGAGGAGGTCGATTTTTTTTCATGATTTTTTCGGTTAAGGTTTTTTCATGCACGGCCAGGAGAGGGCGGACCGAACAAAAAGAAAGAAACAGCACGGGCTGCGGGTTAGTATCGTGTTAGGATCGATATTATAAGCGGTACACCTTCATTCTCGAGTATCAGGATCCACCGGTTGCCATAACGTTACATACACCTGACACATCCCACTCTAATTCGTCTATTTTTATTTTAGAACAAAAATCTAACCATAAAAACGATAGAATCCCATTTTTAAATTGAATATTGTAAACCGATTGAAATCGGAAAGTTCAAGTGTCGGACAAAAAATGATTTTTTAACCGAGAGCAATTATAATGCAACACAACGAACAAGATCGTACAGAAAATTGGATCTTTTGGTCGTCGTAATGATTATACTCGGTTCGAAGGAGTAAACGCCGTCGGATCGAGTCTTTCCGATTCCCATCAGCGTCTTCATCCACCTCTGATGATCTACAACAATTACGGAGCCGATTGCCAACTGGATGGCATCTCGATGGACGCGTTAATTCGACGAGTCGTCCCGTATAATACGAAGAGCGATCGAGCTGGCAATGGTGGACCGTAAATGGCCGCCGGTTGCCAATCGGCCGATACGTATCTCGGCAACCGCTGCATCCCACAGAGAGAAGAGAAGAGGAATGAAGGAGAAGAGCGAGATGGGACAACGTTCGAAGACAGCTGGAATCGTTCGAGTTTCGATTTTGGCACGATCGTCTCTCTGGAGTTTGCTTTCTACTTTTTGACAGTCCTCGGTCACGTGCTCGATACGATCAGTTCTATTATCGTGCTTGGGATCGACGGGAAATTGAAATTCCGTGGACCCTTTAGTGGACCCTGTTCGTATCAGCATCATGATTTTCCACGAGTTAGATCGATTATACTGTTTGAGAAGTATAGGTTGTTCTTTCGGACAGTCCTGCGGCACTACCGAAGGCAGGTGCCACGAGGCTACGCCCATTCGAGACGCTTTAAACAGAGAGGAGGAATTGATCATTTTGCGGTAGATGTACTTGAATAAAAAGGAACTTTGACGTAGAATCTTAATCAAAAGTGAGAGCAGCGAAGCCACGCCCATTGAAGACCGCGCCCAGGAATATAGAAATAGATAGACTGAAAGAGTACCAAGGCCACGCCCACTTAGGCCACTGTACCCAGAGAAATCAAGATAAACTCCTTGTTTCTCTTTTCTCTAATGTTATTGGCTCCAAAGCATTGCCCCCGGGAGCAACCTAGACTATTCCCAGGGAAGTTCAACCTCGTAATCCATGACTAGTTCCGTTGCTCGCGAATCGGAGACGATTTCACTATGCTCGAGCGGGAATTATGTCACCCGACACGAAATCCGTAACCGGTTAACCGATAAACGCCGGATACGTTAAAAAAAAAAGACGAGGAAAAAGGAAGTGGAAAAAAAGCCATGAGACCTCGATTCTACGGCGAGCCGAGTACAAAGTGGGGCAAATGAGTAGCAGTAGGTTATTATCAAAGCCGGCCCTCCCTTAAATGGAGAGACAGCATTCGTGGCGTGACGACGACCGACTCCTTCAGCAAAACGCGCGACGTACTCGAGCGAATCGCGATCACGTGCACGCACCCCAGGATTCCCTCGAGGATCGATCCGAAGCTGGAATCCTCCTTGATCATTTGTTGGATACGGTGGATCTTCGCGCAAAATGTGTCACGCCTCGTGTTATCGTTATTACGTGAAACGATGAGCGACAATTTGCGGGAAAAAGAGGTTCGTCGAGTGCAATGAGTTGAAAAGGGAAGTAAGAAGGTATTGGTTTGTGATCGTATTGTTCCAGATGTCTCCGACGCAGCCCAATGGGTTCATGAAAGGTACTTACGAGGGCCTTGACCGACACCCCGGTGAAGACGAGCGCGTCTCTGGTGAACTTCGAGAAACCCTTCTCGCATAATCGAAGATCACCCAGCGACCTTGCTTTCTAGGATCGTCGGGAGCGTCAACGGGAACTCAAGATTAGCGGTAAGTTGCGGACAGTGATCGCGGAGCTGCGAGCTTTGCGACTTTCTTTTCAAAACCTTTTATTTTTTATGATAACAAAAAACCTTTGAATCCAAAAAACGATAAAAGATGGCTTCTACAAAGCCTGTAATAGTGGTGTAACGTTAATAAGAAACATTTGATCGAAATTGATTGAAATGGAGCCTGAAGCCGCAAAGCTCGCGCCCCCCGATGGCGATTAGTATGCTGTTACGATGATCAGGAATTAAAATTCGTAGTATACCGACAAAAAAATCGTACCGCGCGAAGCGACTAAAACGGAAGTTCGGATATGGCTCATGCAATAACAATAAAACTGTTAATAGGACTGTCGTTCATCCCGTCGCATACGTGAACGTCGGATGCTGTTGACATGCTTCTGAACGAACACCAATTGCTGTGTGTCGTCCGAGAGCACCGATGCGATGTCCCGAACGAATTGAACCGATTGAACCGTTTATAAATCGAAACAGTCTCGCCGGAGACACACACCGAATGGACAAGATCGAAATGTATTGCGCGTGTTGAGGCTCGGACTCGAGTGTAGATACATGATACGATCCTTTCTCTAGATCTCTCGAATGTACTAGTTCATTAACTGAGGACCGCTGAAGATTGCTTTCTTAAATCCTGAATCATCATTTCGAATTAGCGAGACCGCCCGTCGTCGATCCGTTCTTCCTTTATTCGTGTTCCGTTAGGTTCAGCAAATTATTTATTCCTTTAGAACTCCATGCGATTTCGTTGTTACGATGCTTGGTAAAATAATTCGTTAAAATAAACGTCGCCGTACGACATCTTCGAATAAAATTTTGTGAATCTTATGTAAACCATGCATGAAGATAAAATAATACAATACAGTGGCGCACCTAGGATTTAATCTTGGGGAGGGGGGGGGGTGACGAGTTGAACAAAATGACTTTTTTTTAGCGACGTGTAACCGAAGTGACTCTGGAGATCATTGCCAATGAACAAAAAACTGCCGATACTAGAGCACTATTGTTTGTAAACAGAAAAAAGTCGACTGCGGTAGCACCAATGTTGACACGTACACGGCCACAGACGCACAACAATAGGCAGAATTTAATTCAGTGTCTAGTATCAGCAGTTTTTGCAAATATGTCGGTACCTAAGTGAGGTATGCCTTGTATGTATAGGGAAAAGTTGTTCAAAAAATGTTTAGTTTTACATATAACATATCCAAAAATCATCGAAATCGGAGAGGAAGTAACTATTCTACAGTTTAGCTAATTTTCCAGGGTTTTGTTTCTTTTTCTTGGGGGGAGGGGGCTTGGCCCCTGCCTCCCCCCGACTGGGTGCGCCACTGATGCAACGCGTGTTTATAGTTATTAGATCGATGCTGACGGGCGATCCCACCGATTTCCTGTTCCCTGCCCGAGCAAAAGACGATAACAGAGAACAGATTGATGATGAACAAAAAAAAAATGAAAAACGAACGAGTGTATCGATACAAACCTCCTCGGTCTCCATCGCGTGATTCGCTTTCCCGTACGCCGTCTGATCGCCGTCGCTCATGCTCGAGATGTCGCCAAAGCTACGACACTGTTAGTGACAACAAAATACAACTGACAAAAGTGTATCGACAGCCATCGAAGCGGTTTTTTGCCGTTCAGCCGCGCGAACAAGCATCTCGAAAATAAAAAAACAAATGAGAGAAAATAAAAAAGGAGTACAAAATTGAAATTGAAAGAAAGATGTATATCACGAGTATGAAACAATCGCAATGAAATAAAGAAAGAGAGAGAAAGAGAGAGTAAGAGAGAGAGAGAGAAGATTTAACACAGATAGAAATGTAGTAGATCGACGCGATATGACCGGTGCACGTGAATCGCGGGCAATACGATCGTATCGAACCGAAGTATCGGATACTTGTTACTCACCAGTTGCTTGATCGACACGCCGGTCGCGATCTTTTCCTTGATCGATCGATCCTGCTCGTGGCGAGTCGCCTCCGATACATATGTCTGTGTCTGCATGCACAAAATACAATGCAACAAACCTAGTCACCATGCTTCTGTGGGTCACGCGTACGGTGACACACGCATACACGTACACGCATATACGCACACTTACACTTACACATACTCAAAGACAGATCGACTACTATACTGGGGTGGTTTAAACGAGATCGAAAACGGGTGGGGGCTTCTACTGAATCTTGATTACGACGGTGTCGAGGACGGTAAAAGACATACGGTGTCGAGCCACAATGATCTATAAAGGGATCTAGCCCGACCGAAAGCCACCCAGGATAATTAATCACCGTACGCGACGTACGCTTCGAAGTGGATTGATTTATAGATCGCTGACGATCGATCTGACCGTATATCGTAACGCTGACTCTCTACGTGCAAGGTACTTACGGGCCAAATTGAGCAACCGCTGGTTCATTAATGCTATCGCGGTCTCTTTGACAATGCCTGCCATCGGTTACCAAATAATTCAAGGTAAATAGCCGGATAAACGATCTCGAACTTGCTATGGAATTCGCGCACGATTTTCTAAATGTGTACCGCATGTCCCAGGCGAAACAAAATATATGTATTTTTAAGAACAAGAAAGAATATATGTTTTTCAAAATAAAAATCATTCGAATTTCGCCTTAAATATTCAAATACGTAAATGCACTGAAATGACAGGAAATATTTAAGTGTTATCGTTCGCTTGGAACATCCTGTACGATATTCTGACTTCGCTGGATGTTTCACGTCACTACAACTGGATCAAGAGCTTCTTTGACTTAGTTAAGTCTGTAAGTAGCTTTCATAAATCTAAAGTAATAGTATAGAACATTGAAATGAATAGAAAAAATTAACAATCTCTTGACAATACATTTTAGAGTTGCACCAATCCATGTCAAATGAGAATGAAGATAGTTCAAAGAAACTTCCTTCGGCAATAACTTCGTATTACCTAACATTGCCCTAGCCTTCTTTTCATTGACTTTTACCAGCAAGATTTCGCTGCCTCGTTACCCCTAACTATAGTTAAGAAACGCTGCATCGTCACGGCTCACGTCGCGAATCCTATCGCGGTCAATTTGCTAGATCGCGCGCGGCAAATTCTCCGTTTCGATATACATTTCGTAACACTTCTCTCTCTACGCGATCTATCGTGTCACCGTGGCTATAAGACTTACCAGAGACTTGACGTTCACGTTCGACAGATCGTTCTCGTCCGAGAAATCGAGCGATTCCGGTTGCGTTTGCCGGGAACCGGTGTGCATGCTCGGCTCTCGCAAGTTAGAGTTCTGACAACACAGAGAAACACGTGCCACACTGTACACATACATGCAACGAATCGATTATCACTAGGATTATACATCCCTTAGCAAGTCTAGAAACTCCTGGAGTCACCGAGAGACGGAGAGAGAGAGACACTTCCGGGAATGTTCCATCGTTTGTGATCCTGCACAACTTTCGGTTTATGAACTGCTGGCGGTCAGACCTGTCCGAAAACTCGGAATTTTCTCGAGGAAACTGGATGGGTGGAATCGAGAATTTTTCTTCGGGACTTTGTTAACTGAATCTTTTTAGTTCAATGTGCATTTACATTAGTCTGAGGGAAATCGATGCAACTTTTCTGGCACCGACAAAAAGCGGAGAATACTCCGGGAAAGGTATTCAGCCTATCGAGGATTGCTCGGAAAGCTGGTCGGGAAACGGGATTTCCCGTTGCGGTAGAGTTTCCCAGACAACGGAACAGAGCCGGTGGTCTTTGCCGAATGGAACGGAAGTCCTGATTTCCTCTTTCGAGCGCTGTCGATTCCTCGGCGGAACAATTACCGCGGACAAGAAAAAAAATTGCCCTCTGTCGCAAAACATTGGACGTCCGGCTCCTCCCAATTAAAGTGAAAACCCGGTGGAAACTATTCGCGTAAACGTCTCGTCGCGTCGTCGAGAATCGCACGAGCGAGGAGGACTTCCGGTTTTGCGTTCGAGCGACGACGGTCGTCTCTCGATCAGTGGATGACTCCAGCCGCTAATTAACACGATAACGGTTCATGCACGCTGTTATTTATACCCACGCTGCCTCTTCTGGGTTCTCTGGGTACCGATTGGTCTCCTCCTTCCTTCGTATCAGCGTTTCCAGAAGACCGCGTGTCCTCGTTCAGACACACGACGAGCCTAATCCTAAATCCCTGCACGGAGAATCGAACGAACACGGATCATCGCCTCGTCGACTTACCACGGAGATGTTCTCCTTCTCCAGTTCGTTCTTCTTGCTCTTCTTGGTCTTCTTTGTGCGAGGAGTGAGGTTCGGAGACGCATCGTTCCCAGCGACGCCCTCGATCTTCTTCTTCTTCGTCTTGGTACCGCTCTTCGCCGTCGACGAGGTCACCACGGACGATGTCGTCGTTATTGTCTCCTCACGGCTCTCGCTCTACGGGGAAAACGGGGGTAATTACTTTAATTGCCCGGCATTTGTTTCTAGGTGAACCCTGTCTGGCCCGGGAATTTTTATGTGACGCGTTTCTTTCGGTGACGGGCTTGAATTGGGTCAGTCTTTGTTCTTCCTGAAGTATCTACCTTCAGTAATAATTTTAAAAAATTTCCAACATTGTCATTAGTATTCTGAATGTACCGTGCTATTCACGTTCATTATGATCATGCAGATCTTTATGCAAAATGAAAATCGTTTGTTCATCGTTTTCACGGAACATCATGAATAGATTCACCAGTTTCCCAGCATCCTGCAACATTCAGTAACACTGTGTCTAAAAACCGGAGGGAATATAATTGGCATTAAAATTCAAGACGTTGCGGACTGGCGATCTCGCAAGATCGCTTGGCAATAGTTAACGACTAGATTGAAGAGCGTGACGATCAATTTCCCTAACGACGGATCTCGCGGATATCGTCTCTGGAACGCGAGAGACATCCGGAGGGAGGATCCTCCTGGAAAGTTACGAAAGATTGAAAGTGGAGTCGCTAATAACACCGATCGACTAGCCGCGACCTCCTTCTGTATGTTTTCCTATACGATGATGGCATCTCTACTCATCGTTTTGGTCTTTCACGGTGCCGAACCCAACGATTAGTGTCGTCGTTGTCGTCGTTTCGACGTAGACCGTTTTTTTCGCAGGCGTCCGCTAAATCAAGGCTGACCAGTGGCCTACTATTTTGCATATTGGAAAGGTGACACTCGATGCCCGTGTAATTGCACGGGCGGTTTCTATTGCGGAGCTAGAAAATGGTAACTCGTCTTCCTGCGTGCCACGAAAGTGGACCAACGGTGACAACCAGTGAAAATTGGGTCGGAATTCTCGACCGATCGAATTTTATGCGGAATCGATCGGTGCCTGATACGTCTTGAATCATCCATGATATTCACTATCAATCATCAGTTTTTCAATATGGACATTGAACAGGCAATATAAAATTCCTCGTAAAATCGTCGAATCATCGCAGATATGTGGTAACAATCAATTAATGTTTTGAGGTTAAGACAGATCGAGAAAACGGTTCGCGGAGGAAACAGAAGCGTGGACCAAGATTTGTCGATCTATTTCTGGATTCCTACAATTAGCAACGCCGAACAACTCGAGTTCGTTTAACGCACAGATGCGTCCGTGTTAAGAAGCCACGCACAGCCGCTTTCTTCAATTAATAAAATGGCCGAGTTACAAGCCGTGCAGAGCGATGAAAGGGCAAACCGGGTCGCGCATTCCTTTTCCACGCGTTAATAAGGTATTAACAGCTGAGTGGATATAAATCGTGCAGTAGACCGTCCGTCAGTTCAACCATTAAATCGCAACGATTTCGCCCGAAATTCCTGCTAATCAATTCGGAATTCTTTCCTGCCATTATTATCCTTTCGCATTTGTCTCTTTGACCTTAGAAAAATGCTAATAGGAAGATATTAGAAAATACTGGATGATAACGAGTCTTTTTCCAGAGAATTTACAACCCTGATAGACAGTATTTCATGTGTTCCTTGTACACTGAGTATATTTATACAAGAGGCGCGCATAAAATACGAAGCAGTAAACACGTTATAGAATAATGCAAGAGAGAACGCCTCAATAATGAATCTTTAAACCTACTTCCGTTATCTACCATCTGCTTCGCATTGGAAATACTGCACAATTCGCAATTTCTCTTTTCCGACACTTCCCCAAGCGTAAATTAGGTTTTCAGCTGTCCCGTGGCTCGTTTAGAGCTTTTAAAGCGATGGTATGATTTTAAAGTTTGGTCGGAGCTCCGCTCAATATTTTCACCGTTAATTTCCGAGTGTACTGTGCTGGCATAATAGACAGTTGAACGTAATTGTGGCTGTGAGGAGGTAATCTGTAAATCGGAACACCTATTCGGAGCAGCAAGAGCCACTCGGAGATAAAACGTTCACGATCGTGTAGAAGAGGAGTCTGGAAAAGCGGGAAAGTCATGTAAACGACGTCAACGAAGATAAGTAAACGACACCTCGGCGAGCTACCTAAACGCGGCCGGCGATTTCTCACGGTGATTTTTATCGTGGTCGTTATGCTTAATGAATTTCCGGCGATGCCGCCGCCGGTTCATGGACGTCGAACGACCGACAAACGAGAAAACCATTTGTGACCGAACTGTGAACGCATCATTCAGAGAAACTTCGTCCGGTTCAACACGGGAACAACGCCGCGTCGGGGCCGCATCGTGAAATGTTCTACCGCGTTTTCGCTTTAATTGAAACGATCGCGATTACCGTTTCCGTTAAATATTCATGCGACGGAGTCGAGCGGTTCGGTTTGGTTCCCACTGCGATTATTTACGAAGATGGAAGTCTAAACGGTGTTGGTAAACATCGTACAGGTTCCCGGCCGAAATTCATTTAGCAGCCGCGTTTACCGAGTCCACTGTTAATTAACGGGGGAACAATTTCCAGCGAAACAATCGGCCGGCTTCGAAATATTCATGGAACCTGCTCGCCCGGCGAGTTCGCTGCCGCTAATGGAATCTATTTAACAGGAAACTTCCTGTCGTCGGTCAAATCACCGGTTTCTCATTTTTTTCATATTCAATCTATTTTTATCGCAAACGATCTGAATAAAGTGTTGACACTCTACAAGCACGAAATATTGGATCTTCTATTAAAATGCAATAGTTGTCATGCCATTTCTAAATAACTGTAATCTGCGTGTTTAAGGGTTAACAGAAAAAATAATGTTGTACACCTTCATTTTTAATTTGATAATACTTCTCGCTATTTACACGTTATGTTTGTTCATATGTCACTAATATGTCTACTAATGTTGTAATAAATCTTGTCTAAGATTTTCTATTAAAAAGAAAACGCAATAGTTCCACATTATGGCCTGAACGTGTATAATAAAAGACCATTAGATTTCATAGAAAATTTTGGTTATCGTCGCAGGAGTTAAAACAAGATTCTTCACGTATGTTCCGCTTTGTAAACGAGCAATTTCGTTCGCAGTGATCAACACCGTTTCCGCTTATTACCCGAAATAATACAGACATCGTCTTAAGTGGACAGCCATCGCTCGCAATACTTAATTAACGCTCGGAGCGAAAGTTATCGAGCATTCCATCCACGAAATTCGTTTCGATTGTCTTCCGAGAGTTGAATGAAGAGATCCCAGGCGCAGGAATTAGTCGCGAGAGAATGGTCTCGGCACGGTGCTGCGCGTCGCCTCTTTATCGCGATCGTCTTATTGAACGATAAGGCCCGGATGATCGGCACAATGGTTCGTTATCGGCGTCACCGGCATCGTAAGAGACACGTAATTACGGGCACACGTAACTCGAGGAACTCGATTCGAGCATGCGATTACGCTCGCATTCTTCCGAAAGCCGGCCGAGCACGTTTCGAAAGTCACGGAGCCGCGCGCGCGCGAGAATTCTCCGGACCGTATCATCGCGCGTTGTAATTAATATCCGCCCGGTCTCGAGTGGAACGAGTATCGGCAACGATCGAAGACGATCGACGATCACAGACACGATGAAAATTTAGATGGTCACGGTGAATGGGAGCTGCCTTTCCGCTGGCCTTTCGTAACACTACTTTCTAATTCACCCGGCGCACGATGATGATTCACTTTCCGTGATTTTTGGAGCGGCTGCCGATAGAAGAAAAAACGCGACATCATCGCGGATGATCTGGCAGGTGGATGGACAGCTGGTTGCATAAAATCAGCCAGAAAAAACTGGCTATTGATGGATCGCTTTGCGGAGTGTTGCAGATTTTCTCTGGTAATGGTTGGAAGGAATGGTGTTTCCTGGCTGGCAACTGTGTTTGCGTTTTATTCAAATTGGAAATTGAATCGTTGAAATAATTTTCCCAGTTCGTAACAGGTGGCGTTGTTGCAAAGGAGTGTTTTGCTTTTGGTATTGATAGGACGATGATCAGGCGTGAAATCAGGAGAGACCTCACACTGTAGATCAAGGAAAGAGTTTGTGATAAACAGATCCAGGAAAATGCAAGTATGAATTTCTGAAGTGGACGAGAATTTGTGAACGAGAGTCATTTCTATTGAGAAATTTCGATTTAGGATATTTATGATGGACTCGATGCATTTACGACCAGAGTGAGATGTCGCGGATCTTCAGACGAGACCTTTCACAACGAGTTAATACCTGTCGTGCATGACAGGATAGGGAAGCATGGTTCACACATACCGTAGAGAATCGTTGATTCCATCGCGCGAACCGCGTCGATGGTAACGGCGCGGTTCCCGCGCGTTGCCTTCGCTAACGATTTCGGGAGCCGCTTCCGGTCTGTACCGGGACGAGTCGCACAGCCACGCGCACGTGCACAAACACACCGAGATCAACTAGTGTACACTGTTACACCGGGAAATCGATTTGAAGAGAAGGCACAGAGCCGACGCGAACACACCGGCCACCCACTCAGAACGACAGCGCGCGTCTACCTTGGCAACGAGGTCGACGAAAGCTGACGGAGGAACGTCGGTGAGCGAACACTATACGAGGAAGGAGACAGAAGACAAGGGAGAACTTGATGAAAGGAAGGGGAACCTCTGCTTCGGGAGGGTCCTGGGACCGACTGGGTTATTCCTTGGGTTGCTCGATTACCATTGGGAAAAATGACACTGTCTACGAACATCGTCCCGGATATGTACACATTGTCATCAAGGACCTGCTGAATGGACGTTTCTGATTAAATTAGAGACTCGACACGAACCAGGATTGAAGTGAACATTTCCTATCATTTTATTTAGAACTGCATACTAGTTGAACATATTTCTTTTTTATCTCAAAGACTGGATTGTTTGAATGAAAGGACTAACACTATCTTTGCCTGGAAGGTAAATATTGAAAGTGAGTTCATAAAGAATCAACGTGCAAAATGGTGATTCTTGAACATTCTACGAATTAAATCTAATGTATTCTTTATATTTCATAGGTTTGTTCCTACTTGGTGAAGAGAAAAGGATGAAGAAGAGTGGAGCAAGAATGAGGAAGAAGGAGAGCGTCCAACGATCGATGACCAAGGTCCTACCTTGTTGATGATCATCCTCGTCGATCCTCGTCGGAGGATGATTCGTCGACCGGCTGGATCCACGACTCGGGAGATGTCTGTTGCTCCGAGCACCAGGTTCAGGAAACTCGGTGCTCTCCAAAGCGTGGACAGCCGGGAGGAAATCGTGGGGATAAGGTGGGTTTCCGCGATTGGCCGTTTCCACCGGACACGGGGAGACGGTTGGCCGCGTGCGTGTTGGCCAGGTGAAACACGCGAGGGGAGCGGAATACGGTCTGCTCATCTAGCAGAACGAAAGGTGCCGGGGCCCTGGAGATCCAGCAGCAAGAGGAGCCACCGGATTGGTCCCCGGCCTCAAGTCGGAGTGGTCGTTTCACGAAAGATCGACCTCGATATCACACCGGCCGAGCATGTTTCACGTAACACGCGCGCACACACCGGTTTTTTTTTGTTTCGGAAAATCGGATCCTGACACACATCGGGATTCTGGCCTGGAAACTTGGGGGGCCTTGACTGGCTCTCGCTCAAGGTCGCACTTGATGAAAAGAAGTGATCCCGAAGACCTGGACCGAGCACACTCTTGTTCTTACGTTGTTGTTTTTGACTTAATCCTATTTACTTCGTATCATTTGAAAGAAATTGTTAAAAATGGTTAAAGAGTTACAAAACCAATTTCAACGTCAACCCACCAAAAAGAAATGCATCAAATGATTAACATCGTGCTTAAGATTAACAGATACGTCTACGAGCCGTGTACAATTCGCGGTAAATGTCTAATTGTCCATTTTACGACGACTTCAATTTAGCCAATTAGCACGCGATTTGTTGAAAGGCCATTAATAGGCTTCTTGATGAGTTTGTTATATCGAAAAGAAGCTTGATCACTTGCTTCTCTCATCGTGATGTTAAAAGAGTTTACGAGTACAATAGCTATCACTTATGGAAAGATTTGGAGTCTTAATTAAGGATCAAGGTCTTCGCAATGAAAAAATTAGACGATGAATAGCGTGATTTAGGACGTGTACGCTATTTGTAAGACTAGAAATTATTTGATCATTTACTTAAATTACTCGCGAACGGGTTTAAAAAATAGAAACGTAAAAAGTACCTCTCAGTGGCTATAATTTCATGATAGTTTCTTTAGCATTTCTCTTTAGGCACTAAACGACGCCTCGAACGTTCATTTTCACCTTTTTTTTACCACAAAACCAGAGTTTATCGTCCATGAATGAAGCAATTAAGCCAACAACAATTCCTGTGTCGTAATCAATGAAAATTTCCATCTTCACTTCCAAGCTGACAAAACCTCGTTTGCAGTACCTAATCAGCTTGGCCTCATCATAATGCTTGGAATAACATTAGTAAATTGCAGTCTGAAAGTCGCCAGCAGTAACAGAGATTCCAGAGAAAGCCAGGGTGTTGCGGAGAAGACTTAAGACTAAAAGTTCGTGGATGTTCCTGCGGAAACTTTCGTTTTCCGGAAGGAGACTCTATGAACGAAGGCAACGCGCGTGAAATGAGCAATCATGCCATAACGTTCCCTCGTTCGCCGATAAGAAATCAATGGAGCCGTTCGTGCGTCATCTCGACAACAAATGGTGCGATACACGTTGCCGAACCGTTTGAACGACGCGCCAGAAGGGGAAGAAATTTTGCACTTCGATTGGCAAACGATGAACACCGAGAACAGCAAAATAGTACATACCCGGCTCGTCTTAAAAGCAAATAATTTTCATATGGTATCATCCCTTCCTCAGCTATAGCATAGTTTTGAAAACACCCTGTACTCAGAGAGAAAAGTAAGACCTTGAATAATTTTCATCCCTTATATTTTCTCCCACCTGTTGCCGGAAACTTTACAATACCCCGTGACAAAAATAGAGCGAGGCTTTAATGGCCTGTCTATCGAGGGGAGTAAACAATCTGTAACTAACATAGGTCTGGGTTAGATCCGAAATAGACGAGGGATGAATATTGCGAAGTAGGAGGGTCGAAGCGCTGAGGTTTCAAGCGGAACAATTGCGGCCAGATCGATCCGTAGGATGCGTCGCGACCTCGATCTTGGTCAAGCCAGTTCCGAGCGGAATAGGTTACTCGGAGCACATGATTGCAGTCAGTGGTCATTGAACCGGCTTGCCTGATAACTCGGTTTCGTAGAGCGACGCCTTGATAAACGAGCGGATCGTTTCCGGTACGCGCGGCCTGCTCGCGTAGTGAATTACCGCGGACGTTTCCACCGGTGTCGGCGAGGTGTGTCCGACGTTGTTGTTTAACTTCACGGCCGCCGACAGTGTTGTGACTGCCGGTGTCGATCGATAATGGAACTTGCTGTTCACTGTGCTAAGCATCGGTTACTGCGATGACATTACGTCAACAATATCTCCTGTAATCCTACACGCGCATCAAACAGTCGCGTGCGCTGTACGTCGAACAATTAATCCTACGATTCTAATCAACTAACTATTTCGATTCATTCAATGCTATTGGGTCTATAACTTAAAAACCGGAATCTTTTTAGGAAATTTGAGCGTTTATTAAAGAAAATCTTGTATAATTCTGTTATTCAAAGTATTGTCCATCGGAAGTTACAACATTTCCCCATCTTTTTGGAAATTTGTGGATGCCATCCCAAAAAAAACCGGTTATCTTTTGAATCAAAGAACGAATCGAGCCAATTTTTGATGCCTTGGACTGAAGTGAAGCGTATTCCGGAAAGTGCATTCTGCATTGACCGAAAAAAATGGTAGTCAGAAGGCGTCAAGTCTGGACTATATAGCGGGTGGGGCAGAACTTCCCATCCGCTATTTTCCAAATAGTTTTTAACGGGTTTAGCAACATGTGGCCATTGTCGTGTTGGAAAATCAATGTCTCGTGTCTGATCTCCCATTCTGGCCGTTTTTCCTTCAATGCTCTCTTTACACGAATCAGTTGTTTTCGGTGATTGATTCCACAAGCTCTTCTCGTGTTTGACGCGAGTTTTGATCGAGTAACGCTTCCAATTCTTCATCTTCAAAATTTTTCGACTGTCCAGGCCGCTCTTTGTCTTTGATGTCAAAATCGCCACTGTTAAAGCGTTGAAACCACTTGAAACACCGTGTTTTCGCAAGAGCATGTTCGCCATACAATTTCACAAGCAAACGATGACTTTCGGCTGCAGTTTTCTTTGTAAAAAAGTGACTCAGCAAAACTTCCCGTAAATGCTGTTTCTTTCGCCAATTTTCAAAATTTTCCATGATTGAAAAAAATATGATTTTGTAGGTTATGAATAGAGCTTCAAAATTACGTGTATGTCAATTATTTGCTACAGCGCATACACAAGTGTTGGCATCTAGAGTCAAATTCCGGTTTTTAAGTTATAGACCCAATACATTCATCACAAGAGTTCACGACTATTTAAACGAATACAATAAATCGTGCTGGTAAATTTTTCCTTTGTCTTTGCAACTAAAGATAGAATTAAATAGGATGTTATTACCTACGATTGTGCATCACGTTCAGTTCATTGTGATACTGTCATATTACATTAGTGTTCCGTAATATTTCCAATTTATTCTAGATTATTATTTATGGTTTACAAATATGTGAGAGCCATAAATGCTTTCGAACCCAATTGATCGATACACTGGTGACCTTTACTAGGATTAATCCTGTTTTTCTGAATCTTAAAATTTGTTTGGACTCTGAAATATTTTGATAGAATCTGTACACTATTGCTACCTGTGATATAATCTAGCCTCCGGGTCCACGTGAACTCGCATAATATGTCACATCCGTCTCCCCGAACACTCGAGTACGTTCACCCAAGCAAAAATACGATTTCCTTGTTCCTCGACGCAAGCGTGAACACGGCAATTATTCAAATTGACACTGTCATTCTCGCATCATGCCAATAAAACCCCACCGTTCGTTTACGCGTACGCGGTACCACTTCCATACGCAGCGCCCCGCGAAATTCACTTACGAACGAACCATCCACTTTCACGTTTATCATTGCCGGATCGCGGACGCTTATGCAAATCCGAGCATGGTCCGCGGGAAAATGAAATTAAATAGGTATTCATCGGCATCATTAACTATGTTTCATCGACTCGATAAATTCACCGGAGCACGAACACGCTCGCCTCGCGTACAACCGTAAAACCTGCAGTCCAATTATCCTAAGTTTCTCTAGCCGGCGGTGTATCGAGTTTTGAAAAGCTGAAAGGATGATCGAGGTGTGAGTCTAGCATTCAGTGGATTTCAATTTTCATCGAGTCGGCGAACAGCGTAATTTCGAAGCGTTCTTTCACTTTTTACTTTTACTTTTTTTCGAGAGAAACGCTTCCTTTGTACTTATTATTATTATTAAACTGCGGATTTGATGAATTTATGGCAAAATGAGTAGATGCAATTCGAAGGAGTAATTGTTCAATTCTACTAATTTTATGATATTGCCTTTGTTCGTCCAACGAGGGATCTAATATTGCAAAAATATAGGTGATGCTTTGGTATGTTCGTCCAAGGTGAAGATTAGAGAAAATAGTGTCGTGATCGCCGATATTTGAGGTCCGATATGCGCAGTTCAATTCCGACGATCGTGTTTCAGCCGCTGAATCCCGTCTGGCAGCGGTGAACTCACTTCGCTGTCGAACGGCGGTCGCGTGTCGTATTCTTGCCGGTGTCAATGGAGAGAAATAACGGAGAACGAAAGTGGTTACGCGTGGCTGCGCGATGTCAACCGGCCAATTACGCCTTTGTCGTTTAATTAGACCCGCCGGCGTTCTCCAGCGGGACCATTCAATCCTGGCGACAGCCATTGTTCCCGTCTTTCGTCCGCGAATAGTTTAATCGACGCGTTCAGCGCGCGAGACCACGGATAAAAGCTCTATTAAGGAGAATGAATCGGCGTTCGTTTTTTATTCCGTCTTGGCGCCACCCAAACAGCTGTTTTCATACAACAAATTCTACAGATCTGTCGTCATTACACACAAAACTATAAATGCGATCGTTTACAAATACTGAATTTTAATTAATCTGTTACGAGTATCTGTGCAGAAATTGGTCATTTGAATGTGAAATCAGCGTTGAAAGGCAACGAGAACCACGCGTCGATCGAAAGACACGGCACTGCCCGTTTACAATGTAGCAGGCGAATTAATGAGATTAATTATTACACAAGCGAAATATGCGTGGGAGCGCGGGCCACGTTGTAATTAGTCTTAGGCACCGGCAGGAAAACCGGAGCCGGAATGGCTCGTTCGCAGGAATTACTCAACACCACGCAGGAACGCGAATAACGCCGCGCCGCGTGGCTCTTTGTAATTCGACACGGCTAACATCGACTCAGCCAATCGCTTTCAATGGGAATTAGTTTCGAGGTTGGTGCTTCGGACTTTGCAACTTCGGAGGAAGTCTATCGATACCGCAAGTTGGAAAACTTTAAACGAGAACTGCTTTCCTTTCGACGGAAACTTGAACCAACTTACAACCACCGAAGCTCCGTGGTGTTCTTTAAAGTTTCAAGCGATACGAATACCTCAATGAGCTAACGCTGTGACTATCTTTACGATGAAGTTATTCTAAAAATGAATAAAATATTCAATTAACCAATATTTTCTAATGATCTCGGCGCCCAAGTTCGGTCTGTTATAATTTATAATTTATAACAGATCGAATCTGGGCGCCGAGATCATTAGAAAATATTGGTTAACAACAATTTACGATCGAGAATAACAAACAAACATATAAAATATTCAATACTACAAACTGGTCTGTAAAATGCAATCCTTCGTTCATTTAAAAAAAAAAACATCGAACATAAATATTCCAAGTCAGAACAAATAGGTTCAATGAACTTCAGTTTTAGGAAGCCCAAAATTCAGCTGACCCAATGAAACGGAACACCACAGCAAATCACGCAACAGAAAACATTTACAAAAACAACGAAGCGCAGGCATCGTACCTTCCTAATCTTCCGTCGAGCCTAAACGCTGACGTATGGCGGATTAGTATCAAAAGAAGCAAAACTTACGTCACACGCGTTAGAGACGTCGCTGGTCTCGTCGTCTGGAGTGGCAAGTGGTGCGCGCGAGTTCAAATCAGGATTTTCTGCGGTCTCGTCCATGAGATCCGAGTCTGCGCCGGTCTCGTGGCACTTGGTCTCGGAGAAGACGGTGTTCTCGATGAACGTGGGCTCGGACACGGACAGTTCGCTGGACGATTCCGCGATCGCGTTCTGCTCGTCCGCGGTATCGTTAACTTCCTCCTTGACTTCCTCCTCTTTCTGTGCCACCTCCTCATCCTCGTCCATCAAGCCTTGCGAGATCTTTTCCAAAGATAGATCCTCGGAACCCTGAATCTCCCGAAGTCTCTGAGCGTCGTTCTCCTCGCTCAACACGCGACGTTCAGTGTCGATGTACTCCTGAGTGCTGGCCGCATCAGTGGACGCGTCCGAATGACTCAAGGTCACGTCATCGAAGCTCCTGGACTCCATAGTGTTCATTACTAGCACCTCCTCTTCGATCTCCTCGAGTGGCTTCTCCGGGATCAAGCAAGCTTCCGGATCCTCGGGAATCTTCTCGTCGACCGAGCTAGAATCATCATCCTCCTTCCCAGCCTCCGGCATAATAGGTTCAAAAAAATTGTCGGGCTTCATGTTCTGCATTAAAGAGGACTTCAGTTCTTGCGCGATAAATAGTTCAGAACTCTGCTGGCCCAGAGTCTGGTCGAAGTTGTCCGAGAAATGGCCAGCCTCCTGGAACGTTACCTGCTCGGCCCAGGCCTCCGGCATGTCCCCGATCCGCTGATCTTCGGCTGGAACTGCGTCCGTCTCCACGAGGTCCGCTGTCGCGTTGTTCAAGACTTTGTTCGGATCCTCTTCCTCCTCCTGATACTTGTCCACGAACGTGACAGGTGTCGCAGAGGTTAGTTGGCCCGTGATGACGTCTTGGACCGATTCCTCGGCTACGTTGGACATCTCCGAGGACTTGTCTTCGGTGTCGGGACCTCGGGAGACGGGATCTTCGATTGGACACGAGGATTCGTCGTCCTGGGTCTGCGAGCATAACCTGCCATCGTCGACAGGGCCGCGTACCGGCTGCTCTATCTCGTTGGCGTCTGTTTCCTCGATGGCTATCGCGCTGCCAACTTCCGGTTCCTCGGAAAACACCTGTTCTTCATCGTAGAAAGTGTTCAGGATCGGCTCCGGCTTCACCTTCGTTTCGTACGAAGCGTCTGGCGATACGTGGCCGTTCTGATAACTGTAAGGCTCCTCGTCTACAATGTCCTGTCGCCTGTCCAGCACGATCCTCTTCACGGTTTCTGGCTGGTTGAATGCCGCATCATTCTCATCTCGGTCCTCCGTTTCAATTTCATTGGCTTGTTCCGAGTTCGAACTGTTTCGCAGCGCTAACTCGCTCTCGATCAGCGAACAATGCTCGGTTTCGGCGCGAATGAACTCCGTATTCACGTCTACAGTGTCCTGCCGCCTGTCTAGCACGATCCTCTTCACTGTTTCTGGCTGGTTCGAGGACGGCTGATCCTCTTCTTGGTCCTCCGTTTCATTAACACTGTCTTGTTCCGCGTTCGAACTGATTCGCAGCGCTAACTCGCTCTCGATCAGCTCTTGCAGGCTCTTGTCGTCCGTGTCTAGCTCGTTACGCGTGTTGTTAGTCAGGATTAGGTCGTCCTCGTCGTCGTTGGTCTCGCACAACGATATTAATTGATTGTTACTGGCGGTTAGGTTATCCAAATCGAGCAAACCGTTGTTAGACTGCACACCGCACACCTCGTTCTTCTTGTTACTTACGACGCTGATCGACTTCTTCGTCGCCACCTCCGCCATTATGGCGCGCCTCGATCCTCCGACAGTCGCACCGTGGACACCTGCAATAAAACCATAATTCGTTAGCTCTCTTCGTCTAGTAACGTTTCTAAGTAAGCTAAGAAAGTCTAGAGAGAATACAATAGTGTAGATCAAAGTCTTAGAGGTTTTGAATAGTCTGCTATGAGCGAATCATACGTATTTTCGAGCATTTATAGCGCATAAGGTGTAACCCAGAGAGCGCAATGAATCCAGAAAAAAATGGCGGCGAGGTTTATGGTTATGCAAAGGTGAGGCTCGCCACGAGTGGCCCCATAAACACAACGGGGAGCAAGCATTCGTTATTCGACAACGAAATCGGCCCCACCTCGGCCCAGGAATTCGAAAGGAACCTACCCCTTGTGTGCCGTCGCGATCCCTTGATTTACGGGATGCGAATAATAGATCGATGTTTCACCCTATAATTTGCACGGCCATTCACGGGTACCACTCCTGACCAGGTCGCCGGGACGATCAGTTTCAGTATTCGCCTGCGAAATAAGGTCATCGCGTATTTTTGGACGAACAATTTTCTCTGACTTGATTAAGGGATGCAGGGGAGGGACACGGGTCTTGATTCGTGGACCAAATTAGACTCTCGGAGATTGGTTAGCCTGCAAATTCTCGTATTTACGAATCTAGATGACATATTGTTACGGAAACGAAGAACTTTCAGCAAGTTGGTAAGTTCCTATCTAGTCTCCCCCTACTCTGAGGTTCGAACGTAAAATCGCGTTACAGGATGTTGAGTGAATTTTTGCCGAAAGATTTCTGCGGTGTCCTCGGTTGCACCGAATCGGGATCATCTCGTCGGGGGTGTCGGATGGAGTCCGGTTATTAATAATTCCGTGTATTTGGACGACGCTTCGTCAGAGCATCCGCAGTCCGGCGATTACGAAAGTATGCAGCCGGAGATCCTTTCCTGAAACGGCGACGGTGATTCTATTCTCGGATCGCTCCGCATTCGGTCGGACAAGGAAATCTATTCTTCTCGTGGGGGTCGGCTTGTAATTCGCGGCAGCAGTTTCGCGAGCAACGACAGGAATACGAGGCTCTTTTCTTCTGGGGCTGATTCGAGTCGACAGTCTAGCTCTCTCGCTCCGTCTCTCGGCTTCTTCTGCCTGCGAGCGCGAAATTAACGGAAGATACGGCCGCATGGAAGACAGGAAGCGGTGCAGGCCAGCGTCGTTGGCTGCCAAGCCAAATCCTCCTATTATTAGCCATTCCGTGCGCCCGCGTATTTATGCCGTACCGACCGTACGTATTTCGAAAATGAAACCTGAAACTGCTCAAGGATACCCGGACGCTTCCTGGAGTCTGCAGAGAAACGCTCTTCCGCGTGTCTCGCGAAGAAGATCAACAAGAAAGTCGGGCAAACCTTCTTTCGATACCTGACCGGCACTAGAATCGTCTCCATGCATGACGAACCATGGGACATTCTTCTGACGAGGACCGTTAAAATAATTTTAACAAATACAAGTGTTTAGAAATGGAACATTGTTCATTATGTCATTTGCTGTTTCGTGAAAATGTACAAATTTTTGGACGAAAATTTCGCTACACCAAACAGACCAACGTGGAGATTCATTTATAAATTTGTTGCAACAATTTCGTTTCCGATTCTGGGAATCAAGGCACTCAAATTGTTAACGAATCCCATTCCGCCGCGACAGTGGGCTCTGACAACTGCTTAATGGCTACGGTTATGATTCCGTTACTCAGTGTCGCGCGAGCGTGTTTCCAGGGGATCGGGTCTCGGCAAAACCACGCGGAACCATACGTCGGTTTAAAGTGGTCATTAACGAATACCTAACTGTCTCGTCAACGGCGTCGATCTATCGCAACGTTGGTTACCGGGCCTCTCTAGAACACAGCTTATATCGCTGGTTTATAACTACCGCGGCGCAAAGAAGAGGCCGCTTCCGGTATCAGAAGGAGTCTTCTTCTACGGTATCATCGTAGATGCACCGTCGAACAGCTGGGAAACGAAATCATGTTTTCCAGCGGTTGGTAACGACTCGACGGATTCCGGAGTACGGTTGGCCACGGTTTATAAACAGAGAAGGGGTTTTCAGGCGAGTCTTGTAAACGAACTTCGCTTCTTCGAGGTGCAGTAAAATTAGAAAGTGCACACCACGGAGATAAGGCGCAAGCGCTGCAGCAGAAACGCATGCGCTGTGCTGAGCGATCGTAGCGCTGCGTGATATTTAAAATCGCGCATGGGTTTGAGTCGTTCTGTCGTCGTGCCGGCTCTTAAAGTCTTTCGCGCGCTGCCTCCTGTTTAATTTAATCTTCCTTCTCCTCCTCCTTCTTCTTCTCCTTCTTCTTCCTCTGGTTTTTCTGCTTCTCTTCTGTCTTCCTTTCTTCGATTCGTTGCCTCCTTCGTAACGTCCATCTTACTCCCTACCAGCCGCATCCCCTTCCCCCTTTGCAGCTCCTTCTTTCTCGCGGCTCCCTCTCTTCAGCCCCGCGTTTCTCCGAGGTCGTTCTTCGGGTTCACGACCGGGACTATAGGAGAGACCAAGATCCCTTCTCTCTTTCTCCTGGATCGCGGCTACTCTCTCGTTTCAACCTCTCTCTATTTTTAGAATGACACACTACCGCGATTCAACGACGCGCGCGCGCTCCACACAGAGAGAGAGAACGCTTCTCTCTCACTCTCTCTTTCTCCTCCCTCTTTGTTGCTCCTGCAGGAAAATCGTCTGCCCAAAAGCGGCCGCGAACGAACGTGACTTCGAGACTTTTCCCCTCCAACCATTCACCCGATTCTCGATTCGATCGAATCAACTTTTCAGTACCTGAGGTTACCACCTTTGACCAGTTATGTCACATCCTAGATCTAGAAGGTCTTGTAGTTCAACGGGAGTCTTTGGTTTCGCCAAAGATTAGAGAAAGTTCCAGGTAATTGCCCGAAAATGTCTGGATACAGATTTACATAAAGATCCGCAATCTATTATTCATACAAATATCGACCCTTAAATAATCGAATGGTTCTGCACATTTTGGTGGAGCGGTCGAAAAAGCGAGATTGATGTAGGAGGTATTCCCATGATTTTAGCGGGATTACGTAGCGGGAGGCTGCGGAGATTAGAGGAGAAGATACGAAACGAAAGCGCAAGGTTCAGCGGTAAATTGCAGTATCATGTACTATTTGCACAATCATTTCTCGCGCCGCAGGCAGCCAGCGGGTGAATGTACGGCGCGAGGGTGTCTACGCTTTTGTCTCGTTTCTCCGGCCACTTGTAGTGTGTTGAAACCACATTATAATTGCAACTGCCGACGAGAGCGCACCAATTCGCGTGACGCGCCCGCCATACCGATTCGGTTCGCGTGGCGGAAACCCCGAATAAATCCACGCTATTCTGTTTGCGCAATAAAATGGTTTGCGTGCGCGACCATACATCGCCTCGCTGGCTCATAATTACCCACAAAACTTTCGACCGATCCACCTGTACACGATTTCCATTCTTACCGATGCTGCACCGCTCAATGCAATTTTGAAATCTCTTTCTCTGGAACTTGCACGAAAAGCATGCAATCCCGACCCACTATAGAACGTGAAACATTGCACTCTTAAATAAAATATAAAATTAATTTTTGTTAATTCCTAATTCTTAATTAAGTTAAATTAATTTAATTAAACACAATTTGTAATTAAAATGTAAAATTCTATAAAATATACATTCTAAATTTTTAATTTAATTAATTTAATTAAACACAATTCGTAATTAAAATATAAAATTCTATAAAATATAAAATATAAAAATAAAATTCTAAACGATTGTAAACTCCACATCTAGCGGCTACTAAGACTGTATTTGTACTAAAAACTGTAAACCTATTGCACAATCGTAAAATCCGAAATAAACCTACAACAGGTTTCAGTGTCTCATATTAAAAAAAATCGGACACCCTTGAATCAAATTTAAGCTCTCATACTCTCGAATAAAACGTAAAATATTACATTCTCGTGTATTCAAGATTTTACATTTTTGTACAAAATCGTTCATCCACCTGCATTTAAACGGCGTAGGGTCAGTGGAGACCCGACATCGCACAGGCAAGGATTGACGATCACCAGAGGATCTTATAGAGACCTTAAAGATTTTCTGCAAAATTAATGGAAAGAGTGAAGGTAAACGAGGACCGTTTTCGACGGAAAAGGTAAGCAGTGTCAATTAACGAGCGCGTTAATTGACGAATTTATGTAACCGATGCGGCGAGTGAAAGGGATCGATTACCGGTGTCGTCGAGTCGCCTTGCGTCCCCCGTGGATTTATAACCACACCGGGGACCACACCTGAGTCCGACGAAGACGTAATCGATAATGGAAACTCTGCTTCCGTGTTTTAATTCGCGTCTACTCCCGACCGATCGGCAGAACTTCGATTCCTGTTTCGGGGAATTTGAAGGCAATGGTCGCGATACGTGGCGAGACTCGTCTATAAATCACTTTACAGGGATTACGGGTTGATAGCCTAATCGGAATTCAGGTGAACGTGACGTTCTTGGCGAATTAGGCAATTGGCGAGCTGTCAGTTCAACGATCTCTGCCGATTTTCGGACATGTGTAACTAGATTTACATTTCGCCATTACGTGAGTTTTCAAATTAAACCTGATCTTTTCAAGTTGAATAAATATATGTAATTAAAATGTCTAATAACTAGTTTAACTCTAGGGTTTATTTATAAATGTATTCATAGTCCAATAAAATATTTAGTATAAGTATAATAGTGTCAGTTCAAAGATCTCTGCCGATTTTCGGACATGTGTAACTACATTTACATTTCGCCATTACGTGAGTTTTCAAATTAAACCTGATCTTTTCAAGTTGAATAAATATATGTAATTAAAATGTCTAATAACTAGTTTAACTCTAGGGTTTATTTATAAATGTATTCATAGTAAGTAGTGATTATTACACTGTGAATTCAACAAACAAAATTAAATATAAATGAGACGTGTTATTGTCAGTAGGATCATTTTTCTCACTACTCCGGGGAAAGGGACAGATCTTGAATTTGTCAACGTTGGGAGATGAAAATTGAAATTCAGTCCCCTCTGTCGCGTAATCTCGTTATGGAACGGTTTCCAGGTGCAATCCTGTCTCTTCCACTCGACGAAGTGGCTGGCCGACAAAAAGTGTAACGAGTTTCGATTACCGGGAACCCAGTGCCGCGTAAGTATGCTTGGATCGTCCTTACACCAAACGATCCAATGGAAAGTCCGGATCGGAGACCACTGGGCTCTAGCACATGTTAATAAAATATTTACCAGAGAAAATGGCTTTGGAAATAATTCCTATTTGATTGGCAAGAAAGACCATTACGCGGATCATTCTGAGGCTCGTAAACAATCAATAATGTGCCACTGCGGAAACCATTTCTCAACGAATCCCTGATAAGTCGTCTAATGAGCGTACTAGCTACCTCGTACTTCTAACCTGTCATCTTGTTATCTCCAACAGTTCTTTGTTGTTCGCTGCATTGTGTTGATCTGTTTAATTGTTGATTGGATCGTATCTTAAATAAATATCTCCTATAATCTCTGTAATGTAGTGCGAAGAATATTGCGAGTAGAATGATAAAAATTCTCATTGTTTCGTTCATTATTAGATCGCGGATCTTTATCTAGACCGTCACATTTCGTGTTTGTTGTATAAAAATCGGAATAAGAGAAACCGGTTTCGTGCAGCCGTTAGCGAAATATCTCTTCTGACTGTAGTAAAATAAAAATGCTATGTATCTCTGTTAATGTATGTACAGCGTATCGCACATTTGTATCTACAATTTTCAAAGAAAAGTTGATGATAAAAATTGTCACACGACCCTGACGATAAACGGTGACGATTCTCTACGAATAAATTTATGAGTCACCGCGCACAGTCTCGTTGTACTTTACAAATTTACGAAGAAATATGTTGGTGGCATAGGGAAAGGCTCAAATTAATGAATAAACTCAGCAAAATAAATTTCCAGCTTCCAATGGATGTCACAATATTAATAGCTAAACCAAATATAAAAGCTTGTCACTACATGTTATCATTTTTTTAAGAGCTGTGGTCTTAAAGTACAAGTTTTGTCTATACTGTTCCAACTAATCATATGTCTGTATTAAAATATCTGTGTATCTCTAATATACCACATTCTATTTTGTAATTATTATATTCTGTTTTGTATGTGGCGTATTTCGTCTTTTTTGTAATTATGTTGAAATAAATCTCATATGAGATCTTCTAATAAAAAAATTTTTTTAAATGGCGGAGAGGAGAGGTCCGAAGGGAAAGCATTTCCGGCAGATCGGTGGAGAAACCGGAGGATGGCGAAAAGCCGCGGGAGTGGCCTGAAAATCAAGATTTATCCGGAAATCGCGGGCAGGCACCGCGACTCACGCGATCAAGGAATCTTCCGCGTGCGTGCATAATCCCGCGCTGCACCGCGCGCGCGTTGCACCCGTTGCACCGCGTTTTCACTGCAACCCGAGTGCACGAGAGGCGCGGCCCCAGTTCTCTCGTCGCGCGGTGTCCCCTTACAGATTTCTATGCAACTATAATTAGGTAACCGACACCGGTCTCCTAAGGAATCCCTGTTAGCCGTGGAGCTATGCCGGCGCGGAAAGTGGCGCGAATATTTTCGTCGCGAGGAAAGCCGAAATTAAACGCGCTGCCGCACTTTTACCAGCCGGCCACCACCGGGCCACGCCGCCGCGCGCGCGTGTATACTTAACCGGCTTCCTCTTTGCTCTTTCAGCGAGCGGGCAGCCTTCTTCTTCTTAGTCTTTTTCTTCCTACTACTCTTCTTTCTATCCTTTTTACCACGGCGGACGCTGAGGACGCTCTTTCTCCGCTGTTCCGTCAGCGACAGCCTCGAACTATGTTAAAAGCCATTGTTTCCCGGTTCGAGTCAGTATTCATCAGCACTCTGAATTTTGTTTTAATTAACTCACTAAGATGGACCTTCTTTGCAATTACACGCTCCGCAACACTTGGGACCATTCATGAATTTACACAGCAATTTTCAGAAACTGCTTTTGAAGGGACCTCTTATAGACTCGTTACTAAATTGCAGGTTCTTATGCAAAATTTTAATTGTCCAGATCGATACCAAGGTACAGGAATTCTGCAGTATTCAAGACAGGTGTGGCTTGAATAGGCGTGGTCAGGATAGGTGTGGTATAAGTAGGCGTGGTCCCGTAGCTTCACAGAATAGTCAATGTTTGTTAATTATAAGAGAAGATAGTGTTGCGAGTCGAGCATGTCACGTGTAAAGAGATCTTTTTGTGGTGGTGGCTAAATAGACGTACTCTGGATAGGTATGGCCAGGATAGGCGTGGCTTATTTGCCCCACAGAACGGTCTGTGTAACCCGTGAATATATCAAAATAATTCTTCTATTGACCACTGCACAGGCTGTTTCTCTTCCGACTGTACACTATTCGTAAACAGTGAATGAATCTACGTCATCATCGAGTTTCTTCAACAAAGATTATACTCTCTCATCAGAGACTTAAATTAAATCTTGCCAACGCATCTGCTCAATCGAAACGTTCTGCCAACGAGCAGAACAAAGGACCACCTCCTCGTTAAACCACAAAACAAACAGCATCCAGTCTTAAATCCCGCGACAACTCGTTAAGAATCACTTTCCTCGACTGTGTCCAGTTCCGTCTCCTTCACCCCAGGACGAAGTCCTTGACCTCCGGAGCCAGATCACCGGATATCGAGTTAACCAGCGTCCTTTATAACCAGTTTCTCTTTTTCAACTTTCTCGCGAGAGCGGCTAGCTTTCGCGAAAAAAAAACTTGTTTGAATATACTCGGACGTCGTAGAATCGCGTACCCATCGCTGGCAGCGCAGCGACTGGTTGCCTTCGGGAGAAAGACGGAGGACGAGGGAGAGCGAGGATCTTGCATCTTCCCTTTCGTTTTCTCCTCGTGGTAAGTTCCTGTTACAATGGACACCGGGACGATCCGTGGAACGATTTGAGTACCGAACGTGACGCATACCCGGGACCGATTTCTGGCCGGTTTTCGAGGGAAAATAAGCTCGATGCTCGCTCGTGCGATGACAAATGGCGACGGACGAATCTTCGTCTCTTCTCTCGTCGGTTCTGTTTGCGGAGAGGCCGAGGCGGTCTGCTTGCACAGGCGAGCACACCGGAGAGGCCCGGGGCCACGGATTTATATAAAACCGGTGGAAAGGCAATCCGCGCGTCCGAAGTCGGATCACGGAGTAACAAAAATCGCTTGGCCCCGGTTCAACTATTCCAGGAACGAAGAAACGTTTAGGGGCTCCGGTAAAAATGGAGTAAGAATGCGACGCGGGGTTGTTCCGACGCAGAATATACACGCCACACTTTGGAATCCGCGGAGATGACAGGTGTAAATGATGAACTATCCTCTTATATACAGGAAACATTTGTATTCGCGGATCTGGCAAATTTATAGAGTGCGATGTGCGTAAAACTGCAACCTTTATGATTTAGTGGATGTCGAGGACCTTTAAAGGATTCGTGGATCTTGCAGACAATAAAACGATCTTCCTCAAACGAGCAATTAACATATAATTTACCGTTGAGGATCCGGTTTCGTAAATTCTCCGAGGACATTAAAAACCAGGTGTTACGATCGTCGGTAGTTGAAGTGTTTGGATTCTGAATCTCCAAAAATTCGGGACGATCAATCTTCAGGTTGAAGCTAACAATCTTCGAGGAGAACAACTTGGGCAATCAATTTTCTGCCTAATCTTCGTGGACTGGTTGAAATCCGGAGCATCTCCGGTGGACAAAACGCAGCTGAATAGCCGGTCGAAAGTCTCGGACAGTCTCGGACGAGGAACGAGGAATGAGGGTCGCCGGGAGCTTTAATGAAGACGAAACGTTGTTTCGCAGAAGCGTGACAAATTTACCCGGCGGCCACGCTGTTCGTTATCGTGATTAATAATCGCACAAACAGCGACGCCGCGAAAACCGGTGCCGGTGATCGCGAGTGCCAGCGGCTACCAAGAAACATGCGCTGCCAGACGGACGTCGTTCGACAATTGGCCTGGCAGACAGGCAACGTCAGAGAGAGCATTCCCTGATTCCGGCGTTCCCGCTGTCAGTGCACTTAACGCGAACGAGATGGAAAAGATTTCCGGACGCTCTCTCGAACCGAGGCATCTGTCGATTCCCTTCTTTGTTCCGCCGAGCCGACGAGAGCGAAAGGACCCGCGATTTTTGCTACTCGTTGCATGCTGCCGAGATCCCTCGTGCCGTTTCTGGGACGCTGCCTCAGAAATTTTTATTTCATTCCCACATTTTCTCTCAATATTTTTTTTCATCCTCGACACCTGTGAAATATTTGCACCAATTTATTTTTGCTTCTGTTTCTAGGTTCAAGGAATTCCTTTTGCTATTTCTGGGTCAATGATGTATCGTGTTTACTCGGAGCGAATTCATGTTTATTTTTATAAAGGCGTGCCTCGATGACACGGAATTTTCAAATATCTCGTGTTGTTTCTATAATAAATTACCACCTACAATATTCGTTTGAACTATCCAGGAATTTTCAGTGTATCTCTGGACCGTGAGGAAAAATTAATTTCTTCATTATCCAACTAAGAAGAGAAAATGGATTATTGTAGAGTATTAAATAATTATAAAATTTCTACAGCGTGGAGAGCATTTCACTAGCAATTTTTACCTCGGGCAAAATTAATTACTCGTTCAGAAAATATTATAATACACCAAGGAGCCTTATCTTTAGCTTGACCAGCTAGGTATAAAAACTGGATTATGTATTCTGAAGTGTTGAAAATTATGAAATTTCTGCCACGTGGAGAGCTTTATAATGCTATTTCAGTATCGGAGGAAAAATGAATTTCTCCTGCGAGATAAAATAGCACAGCAAGAAGCTTTATCTTCGGTGTAATCGGCTAGGAATAGAAAATTATTGGAAAGTATGAAAAATTCTGAGAAGCTTCCCGGTATTTCCAGGTATGTCCAACCTCGGGAAAATCAATTTTGCCGACAGAAAGTGTGGCTTTCTTTTTATACTTTCCGAAATGCCGAAGGTGAATCGAGACGAGTTCTCCTCAAGTTTCCCGAAGAGATGTCACGGTCGGAATCTGAAATAATGTCGTGGTGTAGTATGTAGCCGTGGTAGGAATCGCAACCTGGCAACGTGAGAATTTGGCACGGCGTTCGATATCGTGGGCGGAGAATCGCGAATCGCGGCGCAGAAAATTCAGAAAGTTCCAGATGCTCGTTTCCCTGGTAAACAGGGTACAGAATTTCGATCGATCCAGCCAAGCCTGCTGTGTCATCGGCGGCTGTCTCGTTTGATACGTAAATTCGTCCGCTCCACGGCCTCTCTTATTACTTTATTTGCATTTAATGAACTTTCAGCCGACTTAATGACAAACAAGCACCGACCAACAGTTTTTCCCGTTCGTCCTACCGCGGCTAGCGACTCCCTCGATACGTATCAAATATATTTCGAACGGTGCCTCGGTCGTTTCATTAAAAGTGCATCTATTCCGACGAGCCGTCGCTACACAACGGTTCACGGAAAACCGTTCCTCGCCTGCGATCGGATCGACGATCCTCCCACTTTCGCGCGCGCGCGTCTACTTAGATTTACTTCTAAAATAATAGCACCGAGAACGTAGGAATAAATTTTTATTATTTCCGAAATATCGTATCATCAAATTTCAACAACTTGCAAATCACTTTCCGAGTCACTCGAGGGTTCGAAAATCTCTCTCCACGCAGAAAATCGTTTCCTTAAGTGCTTGGATATTAAGATCTGTAGAAACGGCCGTTTAAAATTACATAAAATTCCATCGGACTGCTCAAGAACCCGGAAGAAGCTCGATTAAGAGGTCAATCTTCTCGATTCCGGTTTCCGCCCCCGCTCGAGTAAGAAACCCTGTCGACCGGCGAACCGGCTGGCATTCCGGAGGTGGTGGGTGCGATTGGAAACCGGACACGTTGTCTATACGCGTGTTTCACAAAAATGGAAAAATAGGTTTCTCAGAGTCGGCGGATCAGAGGGAGTCGGGGGTGGGGGCGAGAATTTTTTGGAAACAGAGGAGGATTGACTAGAGGGAGCGAGTTCTCGGTTTTCCTCGAGATGAGACGATCTGAAACGAGCCTAGCCGAGCCGAGCGGAGCGGGTGAACGACCTGCGGGGAATTGGTATTCGCGGCATTCCGCCGAGAACGATGAGGATGACCGACTGCGCTCTGCGCTCTCTCCCCCAATTATCCTCGCGCATCCCCGCTGCGGTGCAATGTGCAATGAATGGGAGAGTCTCGCTCGGTTTCGTTTCTTCCTTGCAACCGGTGCATCGCCGGTCCCAAGGTCACCGGAAGCCGCGGGGAAAATTAACCTGCTTCCAAGGGCCGACGCGCGACGACGCTGCGCTGCACTGCTCGGCTCAACTCGGGAACACGCGATTCCCGGATTCCTGCTCCCGCTTTTTGCACTATTTCCTCTTCGGCCTTGGACAAGCGAGCACGCTTATCGACACAGTCACCATTTGCGAATCCTGTTCTATCCAACGGGAACTATTTCTCTGACTTTAAACAAACTCGCAAGTGTTTAAACTGCGAATCAGTGGTTGCGAAGCTTTTACGCTTTGTCTTTGGTACCATTAGATTCATTTCGGCGATGCAACAAGAATTTATACGGTGCATTGCAATTTTTGGAGAAATCTTGGAGGTCGAGAAGCAAGGGGTAGAAAAGAGTATGCTTATCGACACGGTCACCATTTGCGAATCCTGTTCTATCCAACGGGAACTATTTCTCTGACTTTAAACAAACTCGCAAGTGATTAAACTGCGAATCAGTGGTTGCGAAGCTTTTACGCTTTGTTTTCGGTACCACTAGATTCATTTTGACAACGCGACATGCATTTACACGGTGTATAGCAATTTTTGGAAAAATCTTTAAGGTCGAGGAGCAAGGGGTAGAAAAGAGTATGCGCATAATATGCATCGGGAGATCCGCGTTGGGATCAACGGGCGACCACGTGTTCTCTCTGTTCTGCAGCTGCGGTTCACATGGTCGGCGAGAAAGTCAGTGTTGCGTTGCATTTGCGCGTAACGCCCGATTATACTCTGCTCCGGCAACCTACGCGATACCCTCGTGAGAGACTCGTTGTTGTTCCTCGAATCGAAACCGCTTCCACACCGCACTCGGGTCAGATGCGTTTATCCGCCGATTCGTTCGCGTAGGCACACTTTCGAGATCGAGTTTCTGCTTTTACACTCTCCCACGGTCTTCGAAAGGAAGCCAAGTTCGCGGAGGCACTGTCGAAACTCGATTGAATTTTGCAACACGCCTATCAAATCTTTCTGCCTTTCTGTCTGCCGTTATTAACCCATGAATCTTTCTAGGAACTCCCTCGTTTCCACAAGCACTTAATATATTTCTTTCTAAACAAAATATATAGTTGTTTAATTTGTACGATAAAAATACCTGGAATACCACCGACGATTTTCAATGTAATTATTTTTAAGGGGCAATCGAGGGTTTAATAAATTTCATTGACTCTCGAGACTCGGAATGCGGATTCTACGCATTAACGTCAAAAATTAATGAAGTACTGAAGAGTAGAAACTTCGGAATACTTGAAGAATCCATATAGCTACTTTGTCAACGACTTATTAAAATTCTTTAGAGAGAGAATAAATCTCCGTTTACGTCTCGCCTCCCGCGGTCGCTTCAGGAAATTTCGATGTTGCACAAACATCCGCCGGCGACTAACGATGCGTAATTGCGAATAACTGTTAGCCAAAAATGAGAGCCCGAGGCACGCGGTTTGCGAAAGAGGAAGGTACACGGCTTTCTAAAAACCGAAGAATATAATGCTAAATTAAAAAGCCCCGTGGTAAGGATGGCCGATCGCGTGAACGTCCATCGAACCAAGACTTGATCGCCAGGTAAAATTAATGAACCGCGGTATTCGCAGTAACCTGGCGTTTTGAAACCGTCCGCGGAACGCTCGCCGTGTCCATAATGCAAAAAAATACTCTTTCCCGCTCATAAAACACACGATAATTACCTCCGAGCAGATAATCGAGCGGTAACGAACGACTCGACTATCTTTGCGAAACTCTGAACAGTTGCTAGCTGTTTATCAGAGATGGAGCTTCTAATTCTTGTAATTGGAGGTGTAAATGTTTCTTAAAAATGACCAAGTACACCCCGTGGCACAATGTTTCCTGATGGAAAATGAAAAGAGGCTTATTAACGAATGAAAAACAACAAAATAACATAAGCTTACATTTATTATGGCAAAGAAACAAACAAATAAACAAATTATTACTGGGAAAAAAGTTTCCGATTGATACAACTGTTGGAAAAAAGTTTCCGATTCGATTTACACTGTCCAACACCAAATTTGTTAAACAATTGCAGTTGGATGATTCCTATAGAGTATTTTGCGCTGAATCTGACACTGCCCTCAATTTTTCCCCTAGACGCACAGTTTTTAAGAAACTTAATTTGAATGAGAAAATATATTTTTCAATTTTCACTGTATTCGGGAAAGTCTACAGAATCTATTTCTGCAAAGAACAGTGCAATATCTTGTATAATAACATGACAATATTTGTTTAAAATTGAAAAATATATTTTCTCATTCAAATTAAGTCTCTTAAAAACTGTGCGTCTAGGGGAAAAATTGAGGGCAGTTTCAGATTCAGCGCAAAATACTCTATAGGAATCATCCAACTGCAATTGTTTAACAAATTTAGTGTTGGACAGTGTAAATCGAATCGGAAACTTTTTTCCAGCAGTTGTATCAATCGGAAACTTTTTTCCCAGTAACAATTTGTTTATTTGTTCGTTTCTTTGCCATAATAAATATAAGCTTATGTTATTTTGTTGTTTTTCATTCGTTAATAAGCCCCTTTTCATTTCCCATCAGTTTTAACTCCGTAAAGTAATATTTTATACTTCTAAATTGTGAATGTTTTCTCGAAAATCGTTATCAATGGCTCCGATCGGAAACATTGTGCCACGGGGTGTATACCAGCACATAATCTTAGTAAAATGCCCGGGAAAATGACGAGGGTGTATGCGAAAACGTCGCGAAAAAAGCTCGGAAGCTTTGTATGGAGAGTGAATCGGCTATGAGAATTTTCCCAAGGATTCCCGCGGGTTCGAAAGGGTTCTCAAGGTCTCGGAAGTTGGCCTCGAAGGAGGAGAGATGTCTCATTGGCCACTCCCGGTATAAATAGCTCTCCTGTTTTCGATTTCAAATCGAGCAAATGGACCCAGCAGTGCAGACGGCCTAATACAACAGTTCGATTGAGAATCGGCGATATCGGCGTCGCGAAAAACTGCACACTCTCGAGGGCTTTCTTGTCCCGCTCAATCGAGTCCTGACAAGCTGGACGATCGTACACGACGTGGATCTCTCGATCACCCTCCGACGATCCACCGGGAAACACGAGACGAGGGAGAGAACAAGTGGAATACTCGACGACAAGTTGAAGGGTCGGCGTGCTTCGGCTTCGATTAAATTAACTTGTGCGAATGGTAGACACCGTGGGCTCAGGAATCCGATTGTAGATGAAGAACGGTCCGAACTGTTCGTAGAAAATTATTCCGAGAACATAGTGTCGCCTACACTGATATGTTCGAGGGGTTTAAAAAACAAGCTAAAGATCGTACTCTTGGAGTCATAAAAAATTAAGGCCTCTTCAAAGGGAAAAAACACTTTCAAAGTTTCTTTAATGAAAGCTCAGTACCCTGGTACGCCTATCTAAAACTCGAGAGAAGTTTAGTAGTCACAGTTAACAGAATGCGTTCTGATCATTATAACTTAGCTGCTTTACTAGAGCGGGTAAGCATTATCAATGATAACCAATGTAAATGCAATCAGGGTTGTAAAACCCTGGACCACATAATATGGCAATGCGAACTGTACAATTCACACAGACGAAAACTAATAAATTCCCTACTCAGTATGGGCCTCCAACTGCCCCTTAATATAGACACAATTATTGCAAAGCCAAATATCAAAGCTTGTACTAGCATCCACTCCTTTTTCCAAAGCTGTAACCTACATATTTAGCGTCAACGGATATTGCTGTTATATTCACTTGTATTTCATAGAACTCTTATTGTGTTATTCGTGTAATCCACGTTATTCTATTTACCTACATTATTCATGTAAAGCAAAATAAACCCAAGAGGGTTTCGAATGCTTATAAATAAAAAAAAACCTAGTGTCGGAACACTCGGGAATTTAAAAGATCAACGTGTAAGAGACGAGAAAAAGAAACAATCTTTTAAAGCGAATCGGCCAATTACGAAAATAATAAATTCTCGATAGGTGCCATCTAATAATAATATTCGAGCGAAAGGAAAGCGACGAGAAGAATGCAACGAATATTCTCCGTAGCAGAACGGCGCAGAAAAAGCTATTCAATATCCTCGCCGGTATTATTTCCGAGGTAGAATGTTGCGCAACCATCGGAGCCCGGTCTCGTAAATCCATTTTTACGTGGCAGCATAATTCCACGGCGCTTCGGCTAAACAGATTGAATACCAGGCCAATGTTTATGCCGCTGGTAAATCAACGAGAACGCTAATCGTCGAGTAGCGTCGTTAAACCTTGTTGCCGAATTTCATTCGAAGAGATGAGGACACTGTCGAGTCTCAACGGAGTATCACTCGATCGAACGTTAAGCTCGGCGTTCCGTGTTATCGAAGTTGCTGGAAGCTCGGAAACGTAGCTAGTTCTTAGAAACCCGTTTAATCGCATCTTCCAGCTTGCTGAGCGTGTATAATATCGCCGCGTTTCTGGCATTTTACTTCCGTGTTGCGAGCATGCTTCTGTCGGGCCCCATGGCGTCTCGATGGCGTCCCGATGGCGGCTATGGCAACAGCCATTGTGCGACCAAGAGAACCAGCTTCGAACCAGACGCATAATGTGCACCGTGCATACGCCAATGTTGCAGATTTTTTTCTAATTACCCACCAGTGTAGCTTTCTTCTTCGATGGCTCCATTCGATTCGATCGAGTTAACTCGAAACATAAATCCCTGCTATCATGGGAGGAACATTATAGGGGTACTCGAGACAAGAGGATCCAATGCAGCTGTGCATAATGTAATGGCATGGTATCTCTCGCTGCTCCTCTTGTTTAGATCTCTGTTTGATAGCTGTCTTCCATTCTAGCGTTCCTTCCATTTATGGAATATTTGTGCATCAAGTGTGTGGTTTTTCAATTAATTGGTGCAGTGAAATAAAACTGAACACCCTCACGGGGTGCACTGGTGTGAAAAGGATTAAAAGAACGGAAGGAGTTGGCGAAGTGTTCGATTGCGGCGAGTTACATGTGCCTGGTTTACAAGTAGACTTGTGTCTTACAACTTTACAAGCACAACGTGCACGGTCTACTTGTCAGGCGCATACCTCGCGGATTCCTTGTTCGTCGGTTAAGAAGAATACAATTTGATATCGGGAGAATCACTGGTGGTTACCGGGGCCTCCATGGAAACGCGTGGGAGTAGGACGATACCGGAAACGCTCGGCTCGTTCCTGTTATCGTGCCCGATGAATCTGCGAATTCCAGCGAGTCTCTACAAGCACGATGGCATCCGAGTAACAGGTCTCCGTGGTTTCGTCTCGCCTACGTCGCCTTTAGCCGGGAGTCATCCTCCTTTGACGTAACACCGAGAGACTGTCTTCCTCTTGGTGGCTTTCTGTCTTCAGACCCATCGCGTCGCGTCGCGACGTCACCGCATCAAGAGGAAAAGAAAACGCGAGAAGATTGAGTAACGACCGGCGTAACGCCGTAACGCTCGTTTGACCAGGAGAAAACGGTGTCGGGAAAAAGAAGGTTCAAAGAAACGGCGATGAATCGATTTGTTCTTATTTAAATATTACCGGCGAACCTCGAATTGTAGAGACAGTACCAGAAACGAGTGTTGCAATTGTTTAGAGAAAAAATTAATCGGGTCATTTTTTGCCAAACAAATTAGATAGACTGTTTTTTTTTAAATACACGACTATAGGGATAATTGTTGAAATAATTTTAGATACGGTTTCTACACGAGAAGAAATCATTTTCAATCTCTATTACTGGTTTGATATTGTCGAATATGTTTGCGTAGACGCGTGAATGATGCTCCAAATAAACAGCACGATTAATTTTAGCTCACGATGACGAGCGGATAACTAAATAAATGATAATTGCACAGACCAGCTGTGAAAGAGAGACTCGGTTATCGTGGAAACGAAATCGCCGGAGTCAATAACACCGAAAAGTATCGTTACCGCGAAGCGTTTAATCGGAGTGTGACCAATGATAAAACGATGGAGCCTCTGGCCAGCGATATATTTTCGCAACGGTTCCTCTGGACCGATACAAAACAAGCTGACAACTATTTTCCATGCGTCATCGCGCTGTCTACGAACGAGGCCAGCCAGTCGGCTAGAGAGATTGAAACGCGTTCCTTTGTGAACCAATTGCGATTGACTGGCAGCGATTATAACAGTAAAACGATGAATCGCGAGGCGGCTCGAGTCAGCGATCGTGAAATGAGCATGTATCTCTGTTGCGAATCGGAAACGTTCCGAACGCGAAACAATTTGCGACGCGTCGTGACGATACACTGCTTTTCCACACCTCTTCCGAGGTCTTCCTTTTCTGGGAATGTTGCTCAAAACCAATCTATCTTATCGTGTCGATTAATCGCTCGGACACGCGTCTGAGTAAACAGCAACAGTGCAACAAAATTTCGTGTATCGTACAACGTTATCTTATCCGAGCACTTAGTCAGTAGAATCGAATATCCGTGCGAAGACGGTAAACAGGAATGCGAGGAATGAATTCGGAATGCGGCTCAACACCGAAACGATCCTGGTCTGATTTCTATGGTACGGTAATCAACCGTTATTTGTAATCGTAATTGTAATTAACACGTTCCCAGTTCACCTACACATGGCTCGCGGCGGTTTTTAATTTTTATTAATACCAAGTTTAATTAATCCTCGCCTCCTCTGTTGAGCCTTATTCTCTAATTTTATTTATGAATTTGTTAATATGTGCGTCAGTAGAACAATTTTCTAGTGTACAAATTAGAAAGAGCCAAAAACTCGGATCGTGTATTAGGATCACTGTAATGCCTCAGAGGAGAATCGTTCGTTTGGAATTTAGAAAATACAGAATTTTTTTCACCTGAAAGAATATACGTAGAATATCGATCGTTTCTAAGAACGCGAAATCGAAAGCATCAGCGAGCGTGAAAACGCGTTTCGCCGGTCTGCGGAACGAAAGGGGTCTGAATCAATTTTCTATGCGATTAGAATTTCGCGATTGTTCCGACGGTTTCGCGGAACCAGGGATCACGAGGTCGCTCGCGAATTATCGTCGTCAGGCGATAACCCCATGAGCGTAATAAACGTCGCTCGACCGGTGTACGTCGACTTTTCACTTCCTACAAAAGCTCCCTATGAAAGCCGATCGTCAGGAAGAACAAAGTTCACAGGGCCGTGTAAACTTGGGTTGTTTAACTTCGTCGGCTTCGTCGTGGAACACCGAGGTGGGCGTGTCCCGGAGTTCGAACATGCTCGTAAACGCATCATCCGAGTGATTTCTGTCCCTTGTGGATGCCAAACGTGCTGGAACTAACCAGGGGCCTGGTGATCTACTGCTCTTTTGAACATTCTTATGGTTCAGCAGGGAAAAGTTGGCTAGAGATACAGCTGAGTGCTGTCATTGGCACCCGATGTTCTCCTAGACAGCTCTCGACGATCTATTATTTTTATATAAAATCAAGAGAACTTTCTTGAACATATCCATTCACTTTTCACGTGAAATCCTGTGAAAGCCTCTCGGATTTCATAAAAAAGGAAAATGCTTCATGATTGCGAAAAGTGAATTGTTACAATAGACGTACGATTGAAGAGGTTTCGAACAATTAAACCAATCAAGTACTGTTTCAAACATGCTACACAGTTATAGTCGACTAATGCTTGTGTTAAGAAAATCCTCAACTGAATATGAAGCCTATACGTTTTTATAAGAACGATTTACATATTGGAGCCGAGAAGAATCCTTCAATTACGAAGATTCAGTTCTGAGCTGATTTAGGATCTAGCTTCTAACTCGAGAAATATGCTCACGGTGATAAATCTTGATTTTTTAGTCTTCGTTCCGCTGCAGAAACTGCTTGAATTTTGCAAAATTTTCTCTTCAGGAACATTCTCCGAGGTTGCTAAGAGAAAAGCAACGATTTCCCCGAGCTTCCTTGGACCATACAGGTTCGTTTTCCCTCTTTTCAGTTGGCGGAGCAGCGAGCAGGCGTGCATACGTATGCGAAGCGGATTCCTAGGCGTTCACGTGCTCCGCGCGAGGAATCGAGCGCTCGTGAACGAGGCAACCATCTCGGTAGCTGGTGAATTGAACCGAGGAATGCGAGTCGCTCGATTCAAGAGTGTCCATCGAAAAAAAAAATTATCAGCCCCTCCCCTAGTCTCCTCATCGCCGCGGAATTTAGTGAGCTGAAAAGCAGCTTTATTATCGAACCACTTGAACGATCAAACGTCTTTTCGAGTCGGATCGCTCGAGATCGAGCAGAGAAACAGATTCCCTATTCTTCTCCGCTTGCATGTTTCCCGAATTCCGTGGCTCCTTATAATCTGTGATCCTCTAATGTGACCCCGATGACGCTGCTATATTGGCCACTGACTCGGGCTCGAAATATTCCACCAGCTCGCGGCCATTCATTAGGCCATTCATTAGACGCCGCCGTTTACTTACGCTCCATAACTCTCTGCGCTTAACATTCCCAAGAGTTGCCTTCGTTTCCTTAAAGACGCGCGGACGCGCCGCTAATTGCTAATTGCCCAATCCGCGAGATCACCACCGCAAAAGTTCGCGGGAACCGCGGTCGAATGCACCGTGCAATTCTAGATGCCCAATCCTTTCCATCCAGCGCGCGACGATTTTATCGCGAGTTTCCGAGATGACGAAGAGATACCGAGTAGACGGGTGATAAGAGCTGGACTTAATGGTTGCTGTTGAAACGAGAATCCCATCTAATTGTGGCGCCGGTTCTCAGAGCTGTGGAGCTGAGAGTTTCAACAGCGAATCCTTTGCATTAATAGATTTAGAGTAAAAATAACCCCGGCAAGAATGAAGTTCCTTCGAGGTATAAACTCTCCTGTGTATCTATGACAAAGCATATGGCCTCTTAGAACTCGTTTGTCGTTATTAAAAGAGTAATTGTTATGGTTTCGACTATATAAATTGGAATTAGATAGAGCTTGCTATTAGTCCACTCTGTTAAGTGTTTTATCAGGCTTCAAGTTAGATGAAAAGCTTATTAACCACTTGAGGGTCACTTAGGCGACGCGTCGCGACGTCGTCGCGGAGTAGCATATGGCCTCACAGATGCCCTAAATTCACTTTCACCATCCTCCTCTAATGAATGGAAGCTCGTTATCCAATTTACTTGCTTCTGTTAACTCGAAATCAATAATCCCAACAAGTTCCACGATTTTCTTCCAATTTCGATGAACTTGATTGCCGTAAGTCTGTCCACAATCTTTGAGAAATTTGATTTTTTAATTTGAGAAATCTAGTTCACGGAGTCTCGGGCTTCGGCCGGTTAATCGGTTGAAGCTTGTAGCGTTCTCGAGCGGGACTCGCCTAAATTTACGCCCGGCAGATATAATAAAGCATGTGCTCGCCGTTTTACGGTATCCTCTGTCCGGGATTCCGAATAAGCACAGGTCGCTCGCTCTCCTCGCTTTGAACCGCTGCCAGCCACCTTTCTGCGATTCTTCGAAGGCAGCAAGGTGCGACCGCGTCGTGGAGGAACGTTCCCTGTCTCGACAACGAGGTGGAAGTCTTCTCCGTGGAGAATCCGTGCCGGGATTCCTGACATTTTTCTCGTCAAATCCCGAGGACTAACAAACCAACGAAACGCTTCTGCCATACTGCTTACGATGCCAGACCATGCCCACGATTTATCTCGACTCAGTTTTTCCTCGATGGTCACCTAAGCTACGTGGTCAGTTAGTCACGTCCGCGGCTCGGTCACGTCTGCTTCGACGCGAGATTAACGTCTTGATTGGCCGCACACGATAGAATCCTTAATAAATCGCAACCAAGAGGGGCCGGCTTTCACTGGACGTTGTCTTCTTCGAAATTATACGCTAGGCAAATTGCACGACGCTAAAACACCTCTGTCCTCTATCCTAGCTGGTGCACCTGTAACGCGGTTGCAAAAGGAATCCGTGTCAGTCCTCCGGGTTTCCTCTAAGATTGATCCTGCAGATTCTGCAGCTTGGGCTAATGGTCTTCGCGAGTTTGGAATCACGACTCTGTCAAAGATCTAGGGAACTCGCTTTCCAGGCGGCTTCGATCCTCAAGGCTAGGTCAGACTACCTATAATCTTTTCTTGAACCTTCGAGATCTCTAGAATCGATTTGCGTAAACGGTGTTCAGGTGTACTTTAGTGGTGCTTGCAGTATTTCTTCTTGGAAATGATCTCAAACATTTTTCTCGCACTGAAATCGTCCTGAGAACTGACATTATAGCTTTCCTCTTGCAAAAATTGAACAGAGAATTTTTCTTTTGCAGTGCTCCTCGTAGTCATCTTTACAGTCTATTTACCAGAGGAGTTGTGTCCGTAATTTTTTAAAATAAACTCTACACCTCCCGGATTATTTGTCCAGGACTCCGTTCGTGAAAGGTCGCCATAATCTTAGCAGAAGGAGTATTTAACAGTGAAAACGGTGCGACACCGGGCCGTGGGATCCCGATACCTCTCCTAAAGGCAGCCAGCCACTATCTTCGCGTGTTCAGCAACGTCAGGACGGAACATCCTCTCGCAAGTAGGCTGCGTGTCGTCGGTGAAATTCGAGAGGAGATCGCGAACAGATGAACGGTTGTTCCCGATGAATGATCGCGCGTACTCGAGTAACTTATTGCCCGTGGATCCACCGATTCCAAGACGCTCGATCATCCCGGTGCTCGTTCGGATCCATAGATTATCCAGTATCATTAATAACCTCCGCTAAATACCACTAAAACTCGTTCGAGCATCTCTCTCTTTTCTCTCTCGAGACGAAATGTGTTTTTAAGTGCGCGAAACCAAGGGACACGAACGCCTTTCGAAAACAGCAGATTTCCATAAGCGCCAACTCGGTCAGAACAAATTCGTAGTGATTTGTTGCCGGTCCACGTCACGTTTCCGGCCGCTCGGTTCGAGGGATTCTGCGGAATGCTCGCGTGACTCACGGGTAATACTTGTCGGGCTTCTCGATAGTCTGATTTGGGGCTCTGGGCATCTGTTCGACGACGAAAATGAAGTCGCAAAATCCCCGACACACTGTACAATCGATAATTCATCGCCTTTCTACAGCCTGGGTATTTTCTTATAATCTTTTTGTTCACGCATATTTTTATGCCTCAATTTGTACATCGATCTGTGATCATCCAAAAGTGTCAAACAGAAATTGAAAGTCTGTAACCGGGTGTCTGGTAATTTGTATAAAGGGTTGACACTTGAACTTTGACACGAGAGAGAAACATCGAGGAAAATTTCAACGATCTTTCAGGACAATGTTGAAAGGTCTCGTTAGGCCAGCTTCCGAATCGTCAGACGAGCCCACGCCAAGCAAATTATGCTTCCCGTCGTTGCCAATCGACGAGTTCTGGCGCAGCGCGCCCGGGAAAAAACCGCGAAGTGTCTTCCCTTATGAATTATGCATCAGCCATGAATCTCTGCGCGGCTAATAGGTGATCCTCGCAACGGTTCGGGCCTTTCTACAACGTCGTGACGAGAAACCGTATCTTGCTGCGATATTATCTGTTGGCTGGATCTTTCCACGCGGACAGAGTCGCTTTCGATCTGTACGAGCATGCAAAACGGCCCGAAGACGCCCGGAAAGACATACCGAGAAGGAAAACTAACCGTGAAACAGATTTCGAACAGCTGTTCGAAGAACTTTCATAGGTTTGTTGCTCGAGAAAATTGAACGGTGATTGAGATACTCGAGCGAGATGGATCCTGTCAGCCATAAACGAAAATGCTCACGACTTCTTTCGTACGGATTCCAAAAGTAGAATCTACTTGACACACATCTCTCGTCGAAATAGATGTGGACTACGGCTGTGACGTTGGTACCGAATGTGGGTCGAAAATGACTCCCGATGGACGTGCACTGACTGCTAAAAGTTTTACGGCATTTGTATATCTCCTGACACACGTTCCTTCAAAGTTCCTGTAGGAGCTGATACGCATCTAATCGTGTAGGTTTACCTTCCGCGAGTTAAATCAAGAGCAATTCCTCGACAATGTACACAGATTTCGTTACATTAACGTTCTCCGAAGCTCAGGCGACTCGTGTTAGTTTTCAGGGTTCGAAACAAGTTTCGGAAGTTTACGAGTGGTTTATGAAGGAGTGCTGTTCGGAGTCGGACCGGCGCCGATTAATAGGGAATGTGGAGCCACCACGGAAATAAAGCTCGAAACGATCTCGATCGTGAACAGAGTCGCGCTTCGGCTCTCGGAACGCGGCTCCGAAACACCATAGGAACGCACGCAATGCTTTTCGGAGTTTTACGACCGGCCGATAAAGTAGCCCGAGGTACGGCGGCGTCAAGTGATGACAGAAATCGGACCTGTCCCTGTTTTGGAACGCTTCTAGCCGAGAATAGAACGTCCCGGAGCGCGGTTTCGGCCACTGGGTCTGCCCCGGTAGTAAACGAACGATTACGACGCCTCTTTCCCCCGATTATTTTCGATGCCGCACCGCGATCCGCCACCACGAAATTTACAACGACGTCGCCGCGCGTTAATCCCGCTAACGTTCAGACTCGCGTAAAATCGCGAGAAGCCTATTCGGATGCGTCGATATTTTCGGACCGCGAGAAAACGGACACCGACCAAGCCAAACAAACGCGAAACTTCCCTTGAAACTTCGTACTTGATCGCTGAACTTCGCGTGGACTTCCACAAGGCGAAATCTTTTTAGCACACTCGCAAAAATAGCACGATCATTTGGTCATAGCTGCGAACACGACAAGAAGATTATACGATATTTTAATGGCTGAAATAGATGCTAAATTTACTTCGTGAGACAGAGACAACTCCTCAGGAATTTCGTATATCTACTACATAAATTTAACGTGGTTAAACTATGACTGCAGAAGTTAGTTTTCAAGTCTGCATAAATAATTCCGTCATCTAAATAAAGGTACATACCAGTCCAACAGTCACTTAGCCTAGCGTCGATTTAGAATTATTCTATTTTGATCGTGAACATTTATTCAGGCAACGAGTTGGGTACAGTTCACCCAAAGTTATAAATGTCTCATCTAAATCCTAACTTTCTGGAAGACACTCCAAATGATTGGCTATTGACTTTTCGAAGAAGTGGGTTGAATAAATATGAGAAAGAATTTGAATAGTGGGTCGGCGAAGGATCGAATTTTCTACAGTCACGTATGTTTCTTCGGAATCTTTCTTATCTGAGGATAGTTTCTTGGCAATTCAGTGTGGCAAAATCGGAGCGGTCAGTACCTATCTTGTTCAGCGTGGGATTCATTGAAAGTCCGATCGAATGACGAGCGTAATCACGGGATCTCGAGTCGTGTCACGCTCATCGGTAGGGAGCGAGTAGTTTTCGAGGCGACACCGGTCGCATGCAGTTTCGGGATTTCGTGGTTGACTCAGCGCGAAATACTTCCTTTTGACGAGAACCACTCGACCCGCCGAAATATATACGGGCTGAGTCAGCTCGGAGCGTACAGGTACCCTCTCCTCGCAGAGCTCTCCGTGGGGGGGACGTAAATGTATATTGAGCGCAGTTTTGGCCACCTCGACGCGGCCAGGGAAAATAGAGCGCCGACCAACCGGAAAACAGTCGCCCAACGCGTGCATGTTGCACGTAAATCGATGGAATAATATTTCTTTCGATCCATTTCCAAGAGTTTCTCAAAATTAAAGTAACTTATTTGTATGATAGTAGGTACTCTTTCAACGGGTTAAAATAAAAGATGACTAGTGCCTTCCGTGGAACCGCCGAATACTATATGCAGATCCTCGGTGTCTTCAAGAGTGACCCCGTTCGAGCGGCCGCCAGAAACGGAGCACCAGTTCACCAGTATCAGGGTAGTTTAGGGTATCCAACTGGTATCTGGGCGTCCTGGCTCAGAAGCCATAGTATAACACTCTAATCACATTACGGGAACTCGCCAATATCCTCGTTTCAACGCCTATCGGTATATCGCAGTTGTTCGACTTCACTTCTAGGTGACAGTGTCTGCCAAAACTGTGCTGCAATCTTCCTGCACAATATTATTCAAGCTCGTCAATTGCATTGTAAACATTTCTGTAGACTCCCCTTTTTGTAGAAAATTTCCTAACAATTCTTGTTGAAGAGTATCCATGTTTTTGTAGTACATTACTTCCAGTACACGTGGCATTAGGTATGATCAAGAAGTACAGTCATTTTGGCGAATCCGAGAGCAGCACCTGGCCTCCACATTATTTGTTTACGCTCCCCCTACACGAATTCTTAGAATCGTGGCTGAAGTAGCTGTACCAGATCAAAGCAATCAGCAGCAAAGCTGCCCAAGATTAGTTTACACATTTTTGATTATTGTTCCCCCCATTTTCCTCCACATTTTATGAAAACGATACCGTTTAACGGCTTCCCCCGTGAAAGTCTTTCGATAGGATAAAATAGACGATAATCGTTCAGACGATTGATCGTCGTTGTAAACACGCATCAAACGATTCGCGATCTAGGAGGCCGGCACTAAACGGCTGGATCACCATTACGGTTTCCACGATTGAGAGCAAGATAGAGCTACCGATTACGATCGATGTATCCCGAGTACTGGTGAGCAGTGATCCGTGGATCAGCGTCGACACGGTGTAGAATCAAATTGATTGAGTTTGCAACTTTTCATCAGCAATTAAATTGAGACGGTGTTTCCACTGGTCACGGATTTGGTCCCCTAAAATGGAGATTCGGTGAAGCGAACTCATATCGAAACAAGTCTAATTCACGGTTGAGAAGGCAGATGACGTATGCTAAGCGGCTCTGGCGCAACGCGTACACACGGTTCGAGAAGCGTTCGAAAAAGGATCATGCCGCGGCCCGGCCGGCCGGCCAGCCGCGTGAGTAATCCCGAAGCTATTTCAGCGAATGTATTTCGCGGATTACGCGTGTAGTAGCCTGGCGGCGCAGAAGAAATGACGTCAGGCAACCTTACAGATTTACGATTCTGGCGGAAAGTCAAGTCGCGATGTCCAGAGAGACGTTTGGAAACGAGGGGAACGTGACCGGCCCCGGCAAAAAATTGAATCTCTAGAGGCACCGAGAGGCTGGAGGACCAACGAAGATTCGGTGTATAAGGTGTTCCGCGACCACCCAGACCGATCCACCGATCATGATATCCACCAGATTTTAAAGCGTCATCCTCTCCTCTTCCTCCCCCGCACTCGAGAGATAATCCGCTGGCATGCGTGCAAGATGTTCGCAGATCGGCTATCACTTTAATGGAGAATTTCATCTGATATAGACGCCGGAAGACATTACTCAAGCCGCTCGCTCCGGCACGCATTCCGTATCGCGATGAAGAACACGCGGTTCATTGATGCTGATCGTGCATTTATTACACAGCCTCTGTCTTCACGAAAATTCGAATTATCATAGCCACCAGAAATACACGGTCGCAGGAAAAATAAATGTTCCGAAATCTATGCGGAATCTCTATTAACGTCCAACTGGCTTTCGCATAAATTTCATTGAACCAGCGGTCTCTTTTCAGAACAATTGACAGTGCCAGTTTCCCCAAGCTTGCACACCGCCCAATAATAATTCTAATGACGACTTTATTAGCGATGATGAACGAGCGGGAATAATCACGCGGAAACTATAGACGCGGAGGCTGCTAATTAAGCGTCTTGTCCCGAGATCAAGAGCTGCGACCGAGGGAGGCATCGGCGTCGCTGTATATCTGCCGGGTTTCTCGGCAACTACCAGCCAAACGACAGGGACGGGCAAACGCAGCGCCGGCAAACCACAAATTCCTGTTAACGTTCGTTTTCGCAAACGACCACGTATTTCTGCGAGCGCCGGAGGTAATATAGACTTTTATAAATCATCATGGTCGTCCCCTTGTTCGCCACTTATTTCCTCGATCCCGCGGACGCGCTGATTAATCCCGCTCCCCGCTTATTAATCGCCCGTTTCCACGGCGTTCCTCTTTGTTATTTAATCTGGCGCTCTTGAGACAACCCTATAATCGCTGCTCTGAATCGATTTCTAAAACAACATTTACCATTTCCGGTTTCGTTTGAAACACTTGACACCCTGAGTGCCGTTGACGCCACCCCGACGTCAATTTCACTAATTCCTTGATCGGGCAAGATATTGCAGGAATATTTCTGAAAAATTACTAACCGCTTGAGCTGCTACACTATAATTTTTAATATTTTTCCTGATGATAGATCCGCACGACCTACGCAAGGGAAATAAATGGAAATCTTTGACTCGTAGTAATTTTCTTACAGGAGTCGAATATATCTAGTGTATAATTTGACTTTTTCTAAAAGTAGAAGATTGAAAAAGGTGCAGCAAGGTTAGCAAAAATAGCAGGAAATCGTTCTCACAGGTGTCCAGGCCGTGGAGAGCCGAGAATCAGCAGGAGTCTCGACTCAAAATAAACGACCACCGGAGAAAGGAATCCTCCTCGTGCCACTTTTGATCTACGGATGGTCTACTAATCTCCTGGCGATGTAGAATAGCCGAGAGAGCGTCGATACTTCCGAGAGGTCTCTTCTAGAGCCGGCGATGTTTTCGAGCATTTAGGCTGATGCAGTTACGGCGGCCATCAATCTTCCGGCGGAGGGACAATTTGCATAAATCTTTGATATCGATCGGCGGAAGGAAAGAATACCGTGTCAACCTCCGTCACTTTCTCCGCTCGGAGCGCATCTGCGATTTCTGCGTGCAGCCACTCCGTTTACCATGTACCGGCGATTACAACAATGGCGAACAATCGTGAACGATTAAAAAGATAACTGGCTCGGTGTACGTGTACCGAGGTACAAGCGTTCGTGTCGATGCATCGATAGGTGGGCTCCGGTTTATCTCGTTACTCGGTCGAACGTTTAAGAGCCGGCTTGTACCGTATGTATATCTGCGACGGAGTTTCACCGGGAACAATGCGATCGGTAGACTGCTACGATTATTCGCGACGCTCCATGGTTCCCATTATTATTTGTATCGGAGGCGAACCACTTTCTTCGAATCAATTATGATTCCTACTGGTACGTTTATTGGTTTTCATTATCCATTATCGGACAGATCTTCGTGCGGAGGAAAAAGTCTTTGCAGCTGTTGCGAGAAAGCGAAACCAAACGAACATTTATTCCCGCCCTTCGTAATTGTGAAACCATAAAGGTGGAGCATCATGAAAAATTTTCTAACACGCAGAGACTGATTAAAGACTAATTGCTGCGAAATCATCAGCTCACTGTGCGAACGGTTTATCTAATTAAAGAAGAGTACCGGGATCTATGTCCTATTCTCATTTCGCCGGGCTTTGATCAGCGGCGCAAAGCTCCATAATTATCATGTTTTCAGTTTCAGGGCGAGTATAATTCGCTTGATCAACGATTCCGTTTCGCCGGCGTCATATTAAAACTCGTCGTCGTAACAGCTCGACGGCCGAGGCTTCAAGAATAATTACGTCCAGTCCGTAGCAGGGTTCGAGCCATTTTGTCAGCCGTAATTTAAATGATCTCTCGCGTGACCGCGTGGGCGGTGCATTAACGCTTCCGTGGCAAATTGCGCGGAGGAAAAATAAAAAGGAAACGCAAGAGGAAACAGCGGGACGAGGCATAATTTATTAGGCATCAACACGCCCGGTGCGGCGCGCCGTTCTCCTCGCGTGTTTCTCGAAGTCCTCTTGCTTTTACCAGGGAGGAGCTTTCGATAACTCGAACAACTGACTTGTAACTCGATACATAGGGTTTCCATTTATTTTAGGGGGCTGGGCCCGTTTTCTCGTGAGGCGAGAACGTCTGGGAAACATTAGGGCCTGGGAACATAGGATTAAGATCTCGTGACAACCTTGGACAAAGCTGTTTAGGTTTCTTATTGATAAGGAGGTTTAGAATCTTGGCGACAATTTTTACTTTTGTAAATGGAGTAGAAGACGGAATTCTTGGCTCGCCGACAGACCACGTGTGAACACTTTACTTGGAAGAGGATGAAAAAATGGATGGGCCAACAGCTTTTTCGTTAGCAACGAGTACAGCCAACATTTTGACATCGCTCCCCGTAAATTGTTCCGGCCGTGAAGTAGTTGTCGAACAGTGCTCACAAACCGTTCACAAGTACTTGTGAAAATCGAGCGTTCCATGCAAACGAACAGCACCGGAGAACTGTTTCCAGAGAAACAGCTCGTCAGTTGTTCCACTCACGTTCGCCACTTAGCGAGGGCCTCAATTTCTAATGCAAAACTAAGTGGCGAAGCCTGTATCACTATAATTACCAACTGTAAACAAGCTGCCTTGCAATCAGACATCCACGGAATACAAGAAGCAATCGATAAATACGATCGATCCGCGAACCTCGACGCAGACCTATCGCAATGAAAAATTGAGCAAGATCAGAGGGAACCGAGAACTCTGCGACAAAATCAATAGCGCTGGGAAAATCGCGGTGATCTTTATCAAGTTGCTCCACCTTCGACCGCTCGGCATAGCGATCTCGGTACGCGACTGACCTTTCGCAGAATCCACCATTTTCGAATGAAATCGCTTATTGCGAATGGCGGCGTGATCGAACGTGGTCGCGTGAAATCGCGATCGTTTCTCGCGTGTCGCTAGATCCGATTGAAATTCAATAGAACGAGCATCTTGGTCGATCGAGCAGCCAGAAAAAATCCGTCGAGAACTGGGCCTGTTAGGCTTGTCCGATCGACGATCGGCAGAAAGATCGACGGGGAGAGGATCGACGGTTAAACTAGCGAGACGAATTCCGCACCGAACGCAATTACGCTCGTTCGTGGACGACGCTGCGGTTTCCAGCGCGTGTTTCCACTCGACGCTCGTTCGTCACAGGCGATTTGCTTCATCGCGTAACGTTTCGAACGTGTGCTGGCACGAGAAGCCTCAAAATTTACGTGGCAAAAACGACATTTCTTCGTAAGTGAATGATCAGAAATAACTTTCTATTCGCTCAATTTTTTTTCAACCTCGCCCGTCCGGCATCCTCGTCCGTATCAATTTGATGCGCCGTCTTTATTGATTCTGAATAAATAGCTTCCTTATAGAATGTTCTATAAGACACGAACAATTTTATTTTTGGTTTCTTAGAATAAATTACGTGTGTATTAAAGTATCCATAGTATGCGTCGCAATATATCATTTCTTTGGAATTGGCTTCAGGAAAAATATAGTCTTGGCCAGCCAGCATGTTCTTTGGAACACAGTGGTTTGGGGTAGTGGTTTTCCCGAAAGTCCCCCTCACATTTATCGATCCTCGAAATCTACGGTCCGCGTGCTGCCATCCTCGTTACCATAATGCGACGCGTACGTGACAGCCGCTTTTTCTTTTACGTCTCCCCCCGTTCCCCGTGCCCCGTCACTGATCTGGCAAACCGAGTTTCCCGTCACGGTTCTCGAACCGCCGCGGATGCGACGATATCACGGCGATAACGCGCGCCGCTATCTACCATGCGACGTTTCGCAACATACGCGAATTACGCACGCCCCGTGTACCCGCAGACTTTGCGCCCGAATATCGCCGACACTCACTTCTGTCCCGTTTCTGTTGCGTTGGATCTGGTCTCGTGTTTCCTACGATTGTTATGTTTATTTCTTATACAGTTACTTGTGCTCAGCAGTCCTTGTCAAGAACACTCCTAAGAATCGTTACACTTTTGTACATAAACACCACGGTATCATTCTTGCCGTTAACATGCTACTGTTGGATCAGGTGACAATTGCAAACTCTAACTTTCCTTTTCCTCCATCTCGTACAAATCAGTCCATAAAAGTCTGTTCAAACATTCGTACTCTATAAAATAACATTTGAACAAGACTTAAGCCGTCTTAAGAAACGACAATGCCAAGATAACGCTGAGATAATACCACGATTGTGATCACATGATTTTTCAATAGACACCAGCCACTATCTATATTGTTCAATCTCGATATCGAACAAGAAAGAAATTCATAAATAAAGGTATGTAATACCACAGATGCAGAAACAACCGGCACGAGAAAGCAAGAATGAATCACCAAATGCATGCAAAACAAATGCATAGTTTGCCATGCGTTAACTCTATTCTAATATGACTACTAATTCAGGTTTTTACATCCTGTCAAAAACTCTTCCTTATCTGTTACGCGGAACATTCTAAAACTCATTAGCATTAAACAAAAACACAAGTGCAATCGATATTACAGGAATGAGTAACACCTGCACTACTTCAAGAACGGTCAAATGCTCTAGGAAATAAAATAGGTATGAAAGACGAAAGTCTTGCTAAAAAAATAATAATAGTCCTAAGAGGAATTATAAATAACGAGTTCGCTCGAGTAAACAGGTTAATCATCGTGCAGGAAACACAGTCATCACGGAATGGAGAGGCCAGGTAGCTCGGCCTGTTAATTATACTCTCGACTCGGTAATGAAGCAGAATGAATTCATTCGCACCCGATATAAAAGAAGACACAGTTCCAGACGGGCAAGCCTATAAATCCCAGAGGCATTCTCCGCGATTATTCATGGGAACCGGAAGCTGTGCTCGACGAAGCCAAAAAGTTCAAATAATCAATCGAAGAAACTGCACTCGCAGAGCCTCTTACTTCTCTCACAGTGAGCGCAATCCTTTCCCGCGGTCTCTCGCGGAGAGCGCTGCTTTCACAGATGCGAATGTCCGCTCATCGATGCCAATAGTCGTTCACCGGCATTGTTGTTAGACCTTTTCATCACCCGCGCTCATGCGGGTTTCTCCTGGCACACTATTTTCGACACGAGTGATTCACGACCCGCGTTCGTCGCTCATATACCTACACACGTATACGCACACACACGCACGCACGATACGCTGCATTTTTATTTCTGCCTCGCCGCGACGACGTAAACTGGCCTATTTACTCGCCGCGAGACGTTCATTCGACCGATCCTCGCGGAAGTGACTCAATTTTCGAGCTGGGTAATGGCCTTATTTGGATCCGAGCCGATTCGCTTCCCTCCACTCGAAAACTATTCTCAGATCCGCACTCATTCCGCGTTTTAACGCCACAAATTTTACTCTGATTCGTAGAGACGAAATTATCTTTCTCCAAAGCACACGTTTAGAAATCAGCATTTTTTTAAACATTTAGCAGGTTCAGGTGAAGTTTGTTTCTCGATCGGAATGTGAATACGAATTTATGATTTCGACGCAAGGTTCGATCAATTTTACACAAAGCAGCGAATGTGCAATTATTTATATATGTATCTTGACGTTTCGATCCCATATTATAATTCTTTTACACTATTTTTAGACGCAATACATGCTCTTTATGAAAATGATCCACATAGGGATCGAAACGTCAAGATACATATATAAATAATTGCACATTTGCTGCTTTGTGTAAAATTGATCGAACCTTGCGCCGAAGTCATAAATTCGTATTTAGCAGGTTCGTTCGTTAATTAGTTTTCCTTGATCGGTTCGACGAATTTCCAAGCGAACCCGAATTTTTCCCACAACGAACACACATTCCACCCACATATCCCTCGTTTGTCTACAATTAACATCGAACAACTAATCCAAGATAATGGTCCAACGAATGTCCCGTTCGCGGTGCCTTATTATACTTTCATGATCCCGCTGGTGGGAACCTCATCCGTGGTTGCACACCGCTATATACCCGGTGCAATATGCATAAGTGCATTTATCTATAATTGGCCGGCCGTGAATTAACGTCGCGGTTCACTTATCGCGATTTCTGAACGTGACTCACACGGTGGTGTTCTTCGGCCACGAACTTCAACCGGATCTCCCCCTTTGCCTTCGCAAAGACAAAAGCTGGCTCTGTATGGACCTCTTGTCGTCACGAGAGTTTCACCGAGAGCTATAGTACACGCTATACATACTTCGCTCGAAACAGCCTCGTTTAAAGCGTCGTCGTACGGAACCCGATAACGCCCGGCCGCTCCCTCGAATCGATAATCACGAGTTTTCTCCAGTTTCCCCGGTGGAAATTCCTATTTACGATCCCGGTGACTTTTCATTGGCCGTTGATCTGCACGAACACTGTTTCGTGGCAATAATTCTTTGTCGCAGTTTGTAACTTTAGGTGCTTCACTTGATAGACTTTCACGCAGAAGCCACAACAGCTTTTCCATCGACTCTTTAACGCTTCGACTCCTAGCCTGACAACCACAAAGATTCTACGGAAACAGAATAATTTATTTGAGGAAACAAAAATTGAGAAGTTAAGATCAACTTATGACATAGTTCAATTTGATAGAATACATATTAGCACACTGATTCGTTTTCAAACCTAGACAAATAATTCTGGGAGATTCAGCACTCGAAATGTTAATGCAATATCAATTAAAAGTAACACATTACGTCACTGGGACCGAGTGATAAGTTCCCCCGTAATTATTATTCAGAAGTCTTAATTAATTTCACATTGATGAAGTGTTCGAGCAACTTCGTTCGAGATCGTCTACACAAAAATTTTACGGAGCTGTTTTTCATTTAGCACGAATATCGAGGAGTTTCTTCAGCAAACAGCTCCCCATAAGCAAGCAGGTGCATTAGCGCGGATATCCACTGACATCAGCGATAAAAACAGGGGTCCTAACGAGCAACGGAGCACAGCGTCAAGGGGTTAATCCTTTCATCCCCTGCACTGACTTTAATCGTCATCCGTGAAACAATTCTAACGCTGCCTATAGTCCTCGTCTCGAATTAAACGGAGTAATCACAACATTTATCTCTGTTTCGCAGTGCATCGCGCGGAATTCCTTTGCTAATTCACTGAAAACATGATCTTTAACTAGTGACATGTTCTATTGTACTCTGCCAGTTACTCTGATACGAAACATTGTTATCATGACAACATCGCGGGACGAGTTTGTCTCGGAATAATGCACTGACGCGAATCAGACGCTAATGTAGACAGTTTGAGTTACTGATAGTAAAACAGGCACGAATTAGAACGAATTTCATCCCTCAGAGGTAGCGAATACAAATCAGGTCTTCATATAGAAATTAAAGTAACAAACAAACTAAATTTTTAGTGGAAGTAAAGTTTTCTATGTCACCGATTTGGAAGGTGCAAAGTAGAGCTCGGACTTTTACCCGGGTAACCGAGTACCCATGAGATACCCGGGTAGAGCAAAACTACCCGGGTATCTCATAAGACATAAGTCATAAATGATTTTGTGCAAATTAAAAGAATAATGAAATTAAAAGAACACGTTGATATATTTATTTAAATTTATTAAAATCGTTCAAGAGGATAAGTAATCGTAATATATCGTCTGCTTTTTCATATTGATGCAAACGATTTTATTTTGCATAAAGATCCGCAGTGTATTCATGAGATACCCGGGTATCCGGGTAATGCTGTTTACCCGAGTACCTCGGTATCCGAGTAATTTTTGTTTACCCGGGTATCTCACGGGTAACCCGGGTACTCGGGTATCTCATAAGTCACAGCTCTAGTGCAAAGATCTTTAGAAGCAACAAATTCTACAGTTCATTAAAAATTACTTTTTTTCATTGATTGAGTTTTGCAACACAGATCAAAATTAATTAATTGCAGGCGAGTTTAACGAATCACGTCTACTCAAATGTAGATAAATGAAATGGGGATTAGTACAGGTATCAAACGATACAAACAGTTTGTAACCTTGTTTTCCCGGGGTGTTTAGCGTGAGAAAGAGGTCAATAACAATATCCGACGAAGTTGTGACTCTCGTCGCGTCGGGTGTTTATCGACGTTAGCAAGGCCCGGCAACGATCCCGAATATAATCGGAAGCACACGGTCGCGAAAGCGAGTGCCGCCGCCGCGCCGCTCGCGTTCCAACCAGCGAAGCGTTCAATAATTCATATTCAATCGTTCGATAGCAGCCATCCCGGCGGGGGATCCGATAATTCAGCCTCTATCTCGTCTCCGGCGTACTTTCATCTGTCTCGGCCAGCCCGCAGAAAATTTGCGGCCGCATGGATAACCGGCGGCCGAGTCCTTAGGCGATTCGAGCAAGTCACGAGCGGATTGCGAGCTCAGCGAAGAATTCGCGAAGAAGAGATCCTAGCAGGATGCGTTAGGTCATGGGCTTTCAAGCTGTTATTATATCGACTTCGAAATGGTCACCAATAGATAGCCGATCTTCATGCAGAATGAAAATTGTCTGTCTGGATTGCAGCCAACAGGAACTACATAGCAATTTGTTTCCTTTCTTAGCGGGTCTACATAAAAATCATCCATATCGCTTGTAGTTGAAAATTCAACCATCAGTCAGATTGGATCTTGAAGTTTCTCAAAAATCGAGAGTCAAACAGAAGTTCAGATTTTTTGGGAAAAATGGAGTAAAATAGAATTGTGCCAGGTTTTTAACTCGCGGAGTATCGAAATCCAAGGTGAATTCAGTTGCATTTGAGGTGCGAAGGATGAAATGTTACCCACGCACCCTCGCAACCTCCGACTCGCACCCTTTTCCTCGAGTAAAGGGGATTTCGCGTCGCTGATTAAAAGTTCGGTCTGGCTTATTAAATTTTTTGTCAACGTGCCTCAGACGGCTCGCGACGTTCGCTTAATTCCGCTCGATCGTCGCTGCGTCAAATAGGATTACTGTTTCCGACAGAAGAAGCCTGAAAGAAACAAGAGTGCTTAAGCGAATCAAGATTTTTACGCATCGATTTGGTATGAAGAATGAATCGTAGAGCTGAAGGCTAATATTGCCCCAAACTCTCTCAATTACTTAAAACCGGTAAAAAAAAAAGGTCTAACAATAGAAAGAAATTATCTTGGTTGTTCAACTTCACATTTTTGTGCTCAACATCGACTTGTCGCGACACGGAACAAGCTTGTAAAAGACAATTAAAAATGACTTGAGGTTTAATCGTGATACTGTATCAGTCAGACCGCTCTTTCAGGTTTTCCCGACAGTAATTAGAGTTTATCTAAACCTGGTACTTCGTTTACTGCTTCACTTACTACTTCGTGAAGATTAGAAAGCCTTTGGTCGACCGGATGCGTTCGCGTTGCAAATGAGAAGTAATTTCTGCTGTAATAAAGATAGCGAAATGAAACGACCGAGGATAGTCACCGTAGCTGATCCAGAGGTCTACGGAAAGTCGACTGTGTTCGTTGGCATTTGTTGTTTGGTAAGTACGGGACAAAGAGAGCGGTACACGCGTCGCTGTTAATGGCTGACACGCTCCGCGGGCGAAAAGAATCGGATTCTTTCAGGATACCCTGTCGCGTGCGGCGACGACGTTGTTAAGTGCCAACAGAAGCCGCACAAAAGCAACTGGGACAATGGTGTTGGAGGTGACTCCAGGCTCGAGTGGTCGATGCTCGCGAGATTACTCGCGGCGAAGCAGGAAAAGTACTCGCGCTGCTGACATGGACGAAAGACAGAGAGGAAACACGTTGAGGAAAAGGAGAGTGACGTACACTATCAGCTAGAAATATTTTGACAATTCTGAGCCGTGTACATTTCCGCCTGAGTCACTAAAATTTCAAAAAACGACATCGCCATTATTTAACGTTCACTGTGCGATAATAGCTCCTTCGTCGACAGTGCCACTCCCGAAGCCACTTCATTTATTTCAATTGATTATACAAATTTTTCGACGATTCAATTTATCGCAATCGATTGTTGGAGTACCGATTTTGAACATTCTGAAAACGATTTAGAGAATTCCGAAATACTAAAGCTCCGAAATTATTCCCCCATTTGCTCGCCACCATAAGTCCCCCTTGAAGGTGAAATTAAATTTTCATGACCCGTTGCGCACTATCTTCCTTAAAATACAGTAACCTAAGATAGAGGCAACTCGGTTCGTATAATGGAAGGTTCAACCTCCAGGGAATTCCTGCAACACCCGGTGGGGCGAAAATTATTAAAGGCTCGATGAAAGATATATTTATCCATACTTTTTCATTCGGCACAGGGAAAACGAAAACTACCATATTATGTATAGCTGACACATTGAGATCACTCTACACAATTTTCATTTTACGAGGATTTTTGGATAAAATGGATTTTTTGCGTATTTCGTTCGCGCGCTGCTCGCGCTCACAGATACGAGGTCTTCGTATTTATGGCCGGTAGTGTACGCGCGAGCGGAATGCATGCGGGTCGATGTTTCGCCGGGTACTCTTTACAGTCTGGTGGTATTATTCGTCGTGCGGGGTATCGCTGAATTAACCGTTTTCCCCGCGAATACCAGCCACGGAATGTTTGCACAGGCAACGGCGCGCGTCGTAACGTTGAAATATTCATTCGTCGACGTATACGCGTGACTAATACCGTATTGGAGACCGGCGCGCGGCGCGGCGGTCGTTCGAGGTCGTCGATTCGACCGGTTCGATTTCCGAGCTGGTACGAGAACACGATAACGCGGTTGCCAATCACCTGATCGCGAAATCAGTCACCGAGAAACGAGGCTTGTCGCTCGGAAACGCATAAAACGGGCTCTCTGCCCTGGAAACACATCGAAATGGCCCCTTGGGGGCCCTGACATAATGATGTATCCATAACTCTCTCGTTTTATTGTACTTTTGGGCACAGGCTCCATTTAAAGAAACAGATATACAGCTCCCTTTAAAGAGACGATATTTCGTTGAAATTCAACTTCTTTCCGTGATATTCAAACAAAGCCAGAACACATCTCCGGTCCGAGATGAACCGCCATTTCCCTAGAAATTCTTCCGGCTCATCCAGAATTCTAGTCGAGCAGCCCCCGTTCAAACGCGTCGATAAGAGCAAACACTCTTGCTTTTACAGTAAACATCGGCGCGTGACGAAGACACAGCGACCAAATCGCAGACCCCCGAGCCACGGGAGCCTATTTACAAAAAAGAGAGTTATCTTAATCGATCGGTGACAGTCGTTGCCACAGGCTTGTCCTCATAGTGATCGATTGCTTTGAGAGCTCTCCTTGAAAATCCATCGATTCAACTTTGCAACGTACGTTTATAGGATCGGTGTTCGCGCCGAAGAAGAACCTCTGGCCCTTGTTTCGACGGCCCTGAACGCCGGGACCAGGCCGGGCCCTGTTTCGTTCCAAGGTCGCGAGGGATTCGCGCGAAACTGCGGTCCCTGTCGGCAGAAACTCGTTCCTCTCTCGGACGCTGGCAGGCGTTGCGTTGGTAGCTCGCAGCAGCAGCGAAGTCTCAGGATGCGAGCGATCCGCGCGCGCGAGCAAACAAACATCTTCCAGGCCGGGCTCTTCCGAAAATACACGGAGACAAATCGGGCCGGTTTTCGACTAAATATTTGAGTGTCGGAAACAGATATCTCCGGCACCGGGGGCGCTTGCAAACAATCCAGACGATTCCAGCCTGGTCTCGCGGAGGACGATCCTCGTCTTAATCCACCGAACCCAAGATTATTTCGGAGGCTGTCGGGCATCGATTCTCGCGGCGCGTTCAAGGCCGCCTCGATTGCGGTGGTGGTTTCAAATCGAAGCCCTCTCGTCTCGTTGTTTCAGCTCGCTGACAAAGCGAGAAGCGAGCAGGCGCGTTCGCTAGGTTCCAGCTCGAAATTACGAGAGGATCGTGCGTGCGTGTACACGCAGCGCGTAGGAGGGAAGGGCGGCCGGCGAGAGAGGACGGGAGGAGGAAATCAATGCCAGCGTCTGCCACGGGAGTAGAGAAACTCGCCGATACGCGACGAGTTTTCGTCGGTGTACTACGAAAAATCAAGTCTGGGAGGAAGATGCTCGATGGTGAGAGTAGAGTACGGTGTAGAGGAGCTCGTACCAGCGAAGCAGTGTCTATGAAAAATCGAGACAGAAAAGGTGCGGATTAAAGGGAACCTAGATGAGGTAGAGGTTCGATGAACAGTGAAATATACACAATCTAGAGAAACTCTAGTCAGGTATCAGCGAGTTTTCGTCAAGTTTCAGAGCGTCTACGAAAAATCGAGACAGGGAGGATGACTAGAAAAAGCCCAGGGAGGAAGGAGTTCGATGTACAGAGCGAGAGAGAAAGAGAGAGACAAAGAGAGAGAGAAAGAAGAGAGGGCAGAGTCAAGGCTCGACGGGGGTACTCACTCGGCTGCTAGCGTAGCGTAGCCGCCACTGTCTTCTTCGTCCTTCCTCGCGGGAGATTCGCCCCGGAGCAGTGAAACTCGCGATCGTAAAACCTGCCGGGAGTTGACCGCCGCCTCCTATCCGACCGCCGCCGGTTCCACCTACGCTCTCTCGTCCTTCCTTCCTTTTGGTCCTACGAGTTCACCGGCGGGATCCTTCGGAAAAACCGGCGCACTGGTCGTCGGTGTCAGCGGAACACGAGGGATGCCGGATGTCGAGAGTATGCAAAATGTGGCGGAGCACCGGCTCGAAATTAAATCGGATATTCTCTCGGGACCAGGTGTTTTCTTTTCCGGAGGGTTTCGGAGGCGTTGTTACACCTCGGACGACACTCTACGCGACACTGTCTCGTACTAAGACCCTTAGCTAGGTGGCCAGGGGATGATGAAGGGGGCGCATCGAACGTACGTACCGAACTAGGGGAGGCAACCACCCAACGCTCCGTTCTCGCGGGTGTCTCGAGCCTGACTGACGCACCGGTCTAGCTTGCGGACCGCCCGAACCCCGAGTTTATCGTCTCGTTCTCTCGCTCTTCGTTGCTCTCCTTCTCGCGACTCTCCTCACTCTGTTTCTCCCTCTATCTCTCTCTATCGCGGTCTCTTTCTCTTTCGTTTTCCGCGGCTCCTTGTCTCTCCGGACTCCTTTTCTTTCCTTCCTCCTTCGATCACCCCCCCACCTTTTTCGAGTCTCTTTCTTCTCCTCGGTTCAGGCCGACCTCCTTCTTCCTTCCACGGATTTTTACTCTCCCCTTGTATGCTCTCTGTCCCGTCGCTTTTGCCTGGCCCCTCTCTCTCTCTAATTTTATCTCCTCCGCGTCTCCCTCCATAACGCTACAACTTCCTCTCCCCCCTATCTCTCTCTATACGGTGTGTCGATCCTACGGCTTGTCTCTGTTCAATGAACAGTTTCGTGTCCTTTTTCGGCGCTGGTGCTCCTCCAACGCCCACCATACACGTACAGGGTGGCGAGACGGCGGCGCTGCCCTTCGCCAGGACCTTCTTCCTCGCAGGAATCGCAGGATAAGAGACGCTCGTTGTTTCTTTCGATTTGTCGCCGAGCTGTATACCTGAGGCCTTACTCCGCCAATGTGGACCCACTCGGTTTGTCCTAGAATCACTGCAGGAGCTTCTTCAACCCACTGAATGGTAAATGTCGAAAGGTATCATTTCTCTTAATTTCTCTTATTTTGACCAATTTTGTAGAGGTATTTATTGCCCTTTATCGCTTCAGAAACACCAATGGGTTACTGATTTTTTAGTTCAACATTCAGTGCTTTATTCATCAATTTTTTTAAAATCATTCATCTTTTCGTGAAGACTCTACTTTCACACCCTTGAACTACGTTCTTCAGAGACCGTTTCTTATAATAAAACGAATAATTGGTGAGTACTTTGTTGATTTTTAAGTTGATTAACCTTTCTTTATTAAGCGAACGTCTTCCTCGACCACCTATATTTTAATCCCCTCTCTACAATGCCGAACTCGGCCATTTCTCTGTTTCGACCACTCCTTCTGTTTCTAGTCTATTCTCTTGGCCCAACGAAATTGCGGATAATTCCGTTTCAGCGGCCGATCGATCGCCTCCAGACGTGGAACACGCCTGCCATAGTATTTTTCTAGGCCACGAACCGGTCCGAGAAGTTGCGTCATCGAAAATGCGCGACCTTGTCCTCGAAGACCGAGCATTTTCGTGAGAAAAAACCCTGGACCGCGGAAACTGCAGGTTGCGTAATCATTCCCGTTCTTATCTCGTAATCGATATCGCCTGCAACGAGTTTTTCGCCGTACTCGAGTGCTCGTTAACCTCTGCGGGGTGGTAAATGCTGGAAACGACCCACTCTAGAAATTATAATGTTCATATGTTAGGTAATCCATAAACTTGCTACGGTTTCGCTACAGAATCTATTAAACAAGCTTTTATTTAAGCATACATTTTCAATTGATACACTGTATACATATATGGTTTAACAATCCCAAAACGTAAAAGTTATCCGACCACTGTAAACGTTTACTTGTTAAATCCTCGCAAGGTATACACATTTGAAAACAACGTTACATCGTGTTATGTCATGTTCAGTGAAAGTAGTCGTACTTATTTTATTATCCTAAATCTCTGTCTACATAATTCCACGTCAAAGTCGAGGATGCAACGTGACTCTCGATAAATCCTGTAACGAAGGGGATGAAAGATTTTGCTGGCAGGATTAAGTCCAGACTTTAGGGTTTCTTTTCCAATATTGTTCTTCGCACAGATGCGCTGTGGTCTCCCCCTTATTTTTTTTACACCGGGGCTTGGACAGTATTAATGTTTCGAGCGACGTACTTGTTGAGCGTGCGTTTTCACGCTCGAGAACGCTTGGAAGGGTTTCCTGGCTCGGAAAGATAAATTTGAGAGGCAGCCCGTTTATCTGCTCAGGTTTGCCGATTAATCGCGACCCCGAGAGATATCGACGAGGAACATTCGTCGTCGATAAGGACGCTTTCGACTTTTAACGAGGGCCGAGTTCTTTCGTTTCAGAACACGGAAGAAGGAAACGCTGAAGGATCGCGCGGTAACGATCGAGCCGTGCAAAATCCGTTCGATGGACTGTGAACGATTAGCAACTTGCAAATTCGCGTTAAAGCGCGATGCGCATAAGCTGGAGAAAGTATCGATGCCTCTCAACTGCCTCGATCGAACGATTTGTTGGAAAACAAACTCGTAATATCATTATGATTTCTGGAGAGTCTCGACGACAGTGCTCCGTTGCGTAACGCTACGCCGAATATACTATTTCGCTAATGGTCTTAAAACATTGGAAGCACCAAACAGTCGATGGCGACTCAGAGTTTCATATTATACAAAAGCCAGACGTACGTTCGTTGTATTATTGCTAGAAATTTATTGAACAATTTATCAAGGAAGGACTTCGGCAAACGAAGCAAACAATGAGTCATGCTCTAACCCGTTCTAGGTATATCTAGCGCTAAGTGTCGGGTGGGTAGAAAGTAGACTCGCTTGCGTAACAGCAGAACCGATGTATATTTGGTCCAGATTCTACGCGGTCGGCGCGGCGTCTTTCCCTTTTCCACCGTGTTTTTTTGCAATCGCAGGATGCTACTGTGCAAACGAGAGCTACGGATATCGGTTGCATGTTCTTTCGAAAGGGTCGCGTTCCAGTTGCGTCGCTTGGTTCACTTTCACCTAGCTTCCAGGCGGCGATCGATACGAATTTCTTGGACGTGTAAGGGTTCGTTTATGTTAGACCTATCGAAGCCGCTTCAGAATACCTTTTTCGTTCACAATGAAGCAGTGTTACGCAGCGCGATTTCATTATTTTGCAAATAATACATATTAAATGACAAAAACGTCGATAATATCGAGAAACAAGTGATAGTTGGATCCTGATGATTGCATCGCTGTGTAAAAGCTGCTCCAAGGTAAACACTCTGTGTCGTACAGCATTATAAAACAATAAAATGCATTTCTGCACAGCTGTGACATAAACGCTGATGGCGAACGCGTTTAAGGATCAAGGATTCTTCAAGGGTTGCGAATGGGAGCCGGGTTCGGGTGACGGTGATTAGGCGGTCCTTATTAACATAACGCGAGTAGCCACGCGTTACTTTCCCAGAATATTCTGCAGCCGAGCGATGTTCCTAGTCGACACGCGAGCTTCTCGTGTCCACATTGAACCGGAGCCAACTGCGGCTCCGGATGCAGACACGAGACCCTGTCTAGTTGTCGATCGGCTTCACCTTCTCCTCGCAGTAGTCCTCGACCTCCTCGTTGTCGGCGTTCACCACCTTGATGCGGTCGACAGGCTTCGGTCGCATCAGGATGAACGGCAATTCGGCGGATAATTCTCCTCCCAGGGCTCCCAGATACAGTTTGACCTTGACAGCGTACGAGACCACGATGCCAAAGGAGTCGCGGACATCCGGGGACAGCAGCAGCGTGCTGGAAGCCAGCTCACCGTCGTCCCTCTTCAATTTTCCGTCCAAAGCGATGCCTCGTCGGTTTTTGTTCTTCTCCAGCTCGGGTGTTAGGTAGAGCACCTTCTGCAGGTTGGAGCCCGGGTTGATCGGACAACCGTCCTGCGTCTCCACCGCGTCGATCACCGTCCTGAACTGACCATTCTGGAAAATTACGACGTCGATGCCCTGCTGCACCAACGCCTTGATCTTCTTCACCACTTTGTTGCTGTTGTTACGCACGCACACGTTCACGGCTATCCTTTCGCCATGGTGGTACAGCTGTTTGTCCAGGGTGACTTCCAGCTCCAGGTCTCCAGGGCTCAAGAGGAAGTCCTTGCGCACCACGGTGCAAGGCTGACGGCCTTGTTTCGTCGGTGCGTATTGGATCTTTCTGATGCCCATCGTCACCGTGCTTCGTTTGTGAGTGACGTCCGTTTCGACGTCCCCCGAATAGATCTTAACCACATAGCTGACGCCACAAGGCTCCCCTGTCTCGTCCTCACCTGGCTGCAAGGTCACGCTGGACGGAGCACTCGGAGGGAACTTGAAGGTGAAAGGTATAGCGTTCGGGCCTAGCTTCCGCAGTAGTCGGTCCTGCAGCTTGGTCAGGTTATCCTGCGTCTTCTGTGTGGCCGGGTACAGCTGCTCTGAGGTTAGGTACAGGTCCTTCTGGAAGTTCAAGCCCATCACCTCGTCCTCCTCCCGACCGTATCGGAAAGTACAGATTAGTTGGCCCCATATCTTCCGACCGGTGTCCACGTAGTTTTGATCCAGAAGGACTACACCATCTACTGGTTCGATCCCCGATAGATAGTCCACGTAGTCCCTCTTCCCGAGGTACAGCGAGATCTTGCCATTCGGCGAGGACTTCTTGAACACCTTGAAGTTCATCACCATAACCAACAAAGCCCAGTCCCGCCGATTCTTTCTGTCACCGTCGCCGACTGGATCGTCAGGATTGCATCGTGTTCTTATATATGCACCAGGTACCAGTGACGTCAGGCTTTTCTAGGGCTTCCGAATCCATTCAGCGCCGCGGATAAACGTGCGCCTTTGCTCGCGTCGTTGCTAACCTTTTCAAGTGTTGGCTAACTTCGTCTTCTAATCGGAAGAGTCGCACGATACGCCCGCGTCTTCAAGTTAGATCAATGATATTCGTGGGCTTCGGTTTGCCTTTAGAACCTTTGCTACTCGCGGCTAATGACTAGTAGACGATGTCCATCGTGTTTGCTAGATTAATAGATCGATCGTTCTATGCCAACACGAAGAGATGCAGGGTTGGCGACTGATCTAACATGGCGATCGAAGGATAACTCGTGGTAGATTACTAGATTGCGCGAATTTCTATGCAACAATTGTCTGCATTCATTGAAAGACACACGAGCAATTTGTTTATTTTTCTTTTCTTAATAATTTTAGCAAGGTGATGAGTATTTCAACATCTTGCACAAGGAAGACCCTTGTCTTTTTTTATTATAAATTAGCGGATGTCCAAATGAGATTTTTAAGTTTTTTCTCAGTCTCAAGCAAATAATAGGATAAACATGCTAAGCTATTTATGTCGTTTCTCCGCATTTAGAAACATGACCACGGACGAGATATGTACCAGCGGCGCACTATGGGGCAAATGGAAGAATACTGTGTCAAAATCAAAGAACTTGCGATAGAAATGAGAGAGAGTGATGAAATTTTTTAAAAATGAAAGCTGAAACTTGGCAGAATATAAAATAATTATAGAGATTGTGGTAACGACGCTTTTTCACCTTGAAAAAATTCGTTAAACTTGCACAAGTTCAAGAAAATTGTGGTTTTTCCAATACCACGTGCGGAACAAATTTTTTTTAACATGCGACACATCATTTCCCGTAGATTTGTTCACGCTGATTTCAAATCTGGTCTCAAAATTTTCCTACGACCTCAGGATTTTTCAAAAAATCGAATCATAGTTAAACAGTTGAACTTTCATTTTTTCAAGGTTAAAAAAAAGCATTGATACCATAATCTCCCTATTTTTCCTACATTCTACAATGTTCCAGCTTTAATTTAAAAAAATTTCATCACTATCTCATTTCTATTGAAAGTTCTTTGATTTTGACACAGAATTCTTTCGTTTGCCTTATAGTATGCCGGTGCTATTCAGCGATACTGGAAAGCGGGCGCGATGGGCGTGGGGATAACGTGAAACCATCGACGAGATATAGTTAAAGAGTGCCAGCCTTACGGGGGATCGTGTCGCGCGAATATTTCGGTGTTCTCCTACGCCCTCTATATTGTATTCTGACTGGAGTAAAAACCAGAAGGCCATCAACGTGATCTCGTCGGTACAGAAGGCAACTAAGAAGATTCTCATTGATTCTCATCACTGAGAAGGTAAATTGTGTGTGTCACGCAGCCATCTTGACACCAACGAGAGACTGTTAGTATCTCCCCGGCGAGATCGATTATTAAGAATTGTTCATTCTGCACCGAACGTATTTCAAGAGCAGATAGTTCAGAAGATGTTTTAGTGTTGGTTATTTCAGATTTACAATATTAAAAGCAAAACTCAAGGACAAAAGGTTCCTAGAAATATTAAGAACGTATTGAAACATAATTTTAGGAAAATTACCGATTCCGACTTTAAATTTTATATGAGATACCTCAATTTGTACTTTCAAAGTATTTCATAAACGAGAATTATTACCTTACACTTTTTCATACATAAATGTTCGGAGAATCGATCTGTGGAAAAGGAAATATGCTGAAGAACAGAGTAAAAGAGAGTTTAGGTCCAACGTTGGCGCAATGTTGGTCCAACGTTGGTCCTGACTGTTGGCCCAACTGCAAAAAAGGGCGACATTTATAACGGTTGCCCAACGCATACCGCCAACGGTGGCCCAACGAAACGCCAACCATAAATGCTACTAGGGAGAAGTAGACCCATTATACTAAACAAAAAAGATGGAACAACATTTTAGCTCTACTTCCAACAAACTATAAAATGTATAAGGTACTACTTACAATTCCTTAGGACTTGGAGAAATTATATGTTCAGTTAGGAAGTCGAAATTTGACTATGGAATGGGAAATAAAGAAAGGCAAAACAAAACAATTTTAATCACAAAATCATTTATTACACACACACAAACAAATATTATAAT
>CM052332.1:15179078-15350037 GCA_028455615.1 Lasioglossum zephyrum | reverse complement strand
GCGCGTAGTGGGAGACCACGTGGTACCTACGAGTTTCTCGTGCCTTCTTCCTTTGCGCGTATAATATCTCGTCGGTGGCTAAATTCAAAGATTGAACGAGTTACCCATGATCGATAACGTAGTACCGGATAAGTCAGAAACCTATTTGAAACCTGTTTCATCGTATCTGCAGCTGCCTGCACGATATCACATAATCAGTGGTTATTCGTTCGTGTTCTCTCCACATCTCTCTGGTTCCTTCTAGAATTTTTGAAACACAGCAATGCACTGCAACTAATATCAGACAGTATCGGACGACGCGAGTGAGACCGTTCGAACTTGATAATGTCAGAGAATACGGACACTAAGATAAATACAGTGAGTGAGATCATATGTGATGCAGAATGTTGTTTCCCATTCCACACTGTACCATTGAATATTAATTCGTGGGAAGTTTCGTTTTCCATGAGTCGAAAATATACCTGACCAGTTTCACACTTTAGCCACATTAATGATGCTTCTTATAAATAGACTTGTTTGAATGATACTGTGACGCTTGAATGAGAGATTCCCGTGCTTACTTTTGTGTTTGAATTGCAGATGCAGCCGATGCCTTTGGCCATACCACCTGGTTCACCCAAGAAATCAGTGAAATCCACTGCTGTTGTTAAATATTCTGTTGTCCAGACTCCAGCCACATATGCTCAACTACAATGCAATACAGATTTAAATCTACCACCCAGCAATTGGCTCAGCAGTTCAGCCGAGAGCTATGGCCTGCAGAGTGTATGGTCTCAGACTACTGGTTTCTCCAGTTTTCGTATGGCCCACATGTTTCCCGACTGTGTTGGAGAAGTTGACGTAGTGTCAGACGCTGAAAACATAAAGAAGTTATTGAAACTGCCTTACAATCACGGTATAATATCCATGATGGTACATAGAGTAGAAAACACACTACTGCTAGACGATTTCGATATTCATAAATATTTATTGAGACAAGCCGAGAATGACTGGGAATGGCTGAAAAAGTTTTTCTACGAACATATATTCCAAAATCTTGGGGATAACGAAAAGTCTCTGTTCCGTAAGACAAATAGGAACACTCTGCAGCAGAGAAATTTGGTATCCAAATTTCTGTACCATTCTATAGTAGTTGCAGACAATAAAGAGCAAAATGATGCTAAACCACAGTTGCCTGTGAAAACATTGGAGCCTTGTCTGCCGGAGCCTTCACAGGAAGAGAAGATGCCAGACCCAAATTACAATCATAACTTTGCTAGGAATATCGTGTGGACTTTTGAGAACATACAGATGCTTATTGGGACTGATATGCCGATATTTGGGGGACAGACACATCCATGCATAAGTCTGCGATTGAGGGACATGACTAAACCTATTAATATCTTGACTGGCATAGATTATTGGCTGGATAATTTAATGTGCAATGTCCCAGAAGTTGTGATGTGTTATCACCTGCACGGTATAGTACAAAAGTATGAATTAATAAAAACTGAGGATCTACCTAATATGGACCATTCTAAATTCAGTCCCAAAGTTATCAGGGATGTTGCACAGAATATTCTAAGTTTCTTAAAAAACAATGCTACAAAGGCTGGCCACACATACTGGCTATTCAAAGGTAAATTTGCTAGATATATTAAGGGAGTATTCTGGTTTTTATCTACAAAAATCCCTTTCTTGCATGTTTACTTCATCTAAACTTTACTTTCTAATTTTTTAAATGTTTTATAGGCAAAGACGACGATGTTGTGAAGCTGTACGATTTAACATCTTTGTGCAACGACGTATCAGACGAAAAAGGACAGAATCCGTTTACTGTGCCTGTAGCTATGTTGTTGTACAGGGTGGCACGCAACATGAAGTATTCTTCAGACTACCACAGACAGCAGGGCACTATCAGAATGCTTCTAAAAAATTGTGTACAACTGCTGACTAAAGAAAAGTATCCTCAGATCGTAACGTCCGCTCATTTCATGTTATCTGATCTTTATATACCATCGGATACTGATCCTGCTAGTCCAGGACTTTCTGATCAGAGCGACGAGGACGATACGCAAAGCGAGTCGAGCACGAATCATGATAACGAAAAGGAGGAGGAGGAAGTAGATAATGAAGAGGCTGCAATAAAATCTTTAACATTAGCCAATAGTAAGCTAAATACTTCCTTTGTCCTATATTATGATATACAAATTGTAATAATAAAATTTGCTGAATGTCTAATAATCTTGAAAACATAAAATTGAACAGTGTAATTAAAAACTCTGAGAAATGTGTGTTATAATATGGGACCGAGGATTATATTTTAGATAAATTACTTTTATCGGGTATAAATAAATCCTCCTTCTAGTCAAAGAGCACAAGGACTGTGACGAGCCCAAGTACAAGCCACCGCCAATTTCTGGGACAGTGGAAGAAAGATGTCTGGCAGCCTTGGAGCATGTTTGCCAAGGTCTTGAGTGTCTACAGTATTTTCCAACCGAGGACGATATATCCGAAGAGGAGCGTCAGAGAGCAGAGCAAGAAGAAAAGGAGAAGAAAGAATACGAAGAGACTCATCTGAACTTGGCTAAGCCTTTTCAAGCAATACCTATGACTTATTCCTCTCTGAAGGATGAGAAGAAGGAAAATAATTCTGGGGAGGGTTCAGTAACGAGCAGTCCTACTCACAAGAAGAAATTGAAGCAAAAGAAGAAGAAGTCAGAGAAACTCGTGTTGAAGGAAGAGCCCACTGAGAACACAGCTAAAGCTTTGCAGTGTAAAGTCAAAGTCGAAACGCTTCCCACCTGGCAGGCCCCTAAGAAGAGCGACAACATAAGTTGGAATGCACACTTGAAGACGTTGTTGTATGAGAAAGCTTCATTAATCTTTGCAGTATTGGCTGAGAACGAATATGTCAATAAGAATTACGGGGCTTCGCTGAGGTACATGCTAGCGGTTCTGCGTTGTCAGAAAATTTTGGAGTTTTTCTGCGGAATTAGAAACTACAAATCCATCAGCTACCTGCTAGGTCGTGCTGGGGATTGTTGCTTCATGACAGTGCAGGATTGGTGTAACATAGAGAAGCACAGGAACCATTATGACATGAAGAACGAGGCGGAGGAAAAGATTGTTGAGGACATCTGCAAAATCGAGGACTTGGATTCGAGTAAGTACTCGACTTAGATTATCAAAACAGTTTGGTTTGGAGCAAATAAAAATTTCATTTCCTATTTCAGGTGATGCTAAACTACTACCAGAACGTTTAGAGAGTCTAGAATCTACCTTAGTAGCTTCATATAAGTGTTACGAGAAAGCCTTATTGTTAGAACCGTCGGAAATGGATAAAAATAATCTTTTAAGGCGGTTAGGTAACATCCACAACGAGCTGGGCGTTCTTTATATGAATCAGGCTGGAAGTAAGTTGATTTCGAGATACATTCTTACAATTCTTTCAAGTTAGGAGACATTATGGGAGGATACTAAAAGGAAATATTATACTTTTATTATTTTTGCAGTCCGATGTCAACAAGAAAGTCTAGCCAATGAGTCGTCAGGGATCTCTGACGACGAAGTATCAACATTATTAACTCGTTCCTTAAATCATTTGGAAGCAGGAGTCAAGTCGTTCGAGACAGTCCACGACGAAGCAAATTTAGCGCTTCTGCACTCGAATACTGGAAGACTCATGCGACTCTGTGCACACATGCATGTGAAACAGAACGCTGAGGAACGGAATTTTTACAACAAAGCTCTGGCGAGCTATCAAAAAGCTCTGCAAGTTCTAGGAACTAAGAAGACAAACCCTGTGATCTGGGATACCGTCACTTGGGATTTGTCTACCACGTTATTTACTATGGCTACGTTGTTGCAGGACTATCCTGTAACTGGTTGCAAGGTATAGCTTCTATATTGAATTTAATTTAGTTCCGTGATGAAACTACTATGTATTGTGATCATTATTTCAGACTGAAGAAGAGCTCGAAAGAGAAGTGGTTGACATACTACAAAAGGCCCTGAAACATTGTGATACAGAAACTTCAGGACCACGACAACCAGTTTACCAATTCCGTGCCGCTACCATTCAGCATCGCCTTGCATCTCTGTACCACCGCGTGTACAGAGAGTTCGAACCCGATGCGGACAATATGAGAAGGAAAACAAGTTTGCAACTGTGCAAGCTGTATTATGAAAAGGCAGCAAAGCTTTTGCTAGCTTTTGAGCAGACTACAGAATTTCTAACGGTTCAGATGGAGAGGGTTGCATTGGCTGAACATCAGGCGCGTTGTACGTTTCTTTTTTGAAGTGGATTTAATTTTTTGGTGGCAGTGTTTTTATTTATATCTTGTCTCAGGTGCTACAACCTTTCACGGGAAGTTGAAGGCGTACCAAAATGGCCTTGATCTGATACTACGTTGTAGACCCATTCTGGATATATTGTGTGAGAGAAACAGCTCTCAGAAGCAGAAGGACGATAGTACAAATGCTGTGAATCAGAAAAAGGGGAAAGAAGTCGCAGAGGCGAAAGCTAGCGACGACCAGAAGTTGATGGAAGATGAAGAGAGTTTGGTGGTGCTGCTTGAGCAAAGACTACAGTTTATCCTAAGATCTCTGACTAAATTGTCCGTCACGAAAAATAACAATAGCAGTAAAAAGGAGTACGTATGTTATGGATGCTAAATGTAGCCGGTGCAAGGCGATCTAATAATTTGTCTAAATGTTATAGGTGCGAGTCACTGGCGGTTTTGTACAAACAATGTTATAGCAAAGCATTGAGACCAGTCTCAATGACCGGTTTCACGTTAATTGAGCACATTGCACAACTTCTACGGGAATTGGGGAAAATGTTACCGTCTACGGAGTGTTAATATTTATACTTTTGTAAATATATGTATATTTATCATATATCTGTGCCAGTTCGAAGACTTAAAGCGTCGAGTCTCGACCAACGAATATGATTCCTTCCCAGGATTGGTTTTTCAATCTTTTCAATGGTGTTTATGTCGGCATTAACGCTGGTCGTTAACAAGGGAAACATTAATTAACTCACTACGGCATCGCGAGATGTGGAGGACATTTTTTTTAATGGTACTCTGTACATAGTCAGATCAAAGCTTTTATTTAAATATGATGTGTAAAACGAGAAATAAATTACTGCTACAACATCTACGGATATTTTCTCGCAGGTTAGAAGAAATAAATAAAAAAATTTAATACTTTTTATAACAAACTGTAAGTTGAATTTTATTGAAAAATTCTACGGTTCGCAAAACGAAGAGAGTACAGCGTGGGCAAATAAATAGGCAACTGATTATTTTCATTGAAGGTCGGAGCAGTATTCTTCAAAGAATACATACTTTCAACATTCATATTGTTAACCGAACAATATCAACAGATGTCGCATTGAGTGGCCGACAGATGGCGGCAAAATATATGAAATCTGAAGAAATATTTTGAAACATTTGATAAAATCGGAGAAAGAAAAGAAACGAGAATAAAATAAAGCGTTAGCTACTCGAAATAAGATTTCTCATTGTTCACATTGATCTTAAGCTAAAACAAGAATAAATGAAAATAAATTAAATGCTATTAATACAATATTATATAATGTTAATTACCTAAAATTATTAATGTTCCGACTGTACAAATTGCCTGCTTCTTAATAATTACCAATTCAATTTAAAGTCGGCACTCGGGTCAATGTTCCTTGTTCTGCAAGAAATAGTTGCTCGTAATATCACCGGTGAAATGGAGCGTCGAGAATGGTCGTCTCTCGTTTCGATACTCGCACGAAATCATAACGACGACACGATCTTATCGGAATCTTCGGTCGTTCCATTCAATCTCCCCTCTGACACGAACGCCGAAAGCCGATATACGCGAGCTTTATCGTGCATTCGAGCGACGCTCGTATCCGCAATATTGTTCGAGAAATCGCCTCGGGGCTGGTCCCCCGTGTCCGCAATGAGACACGAAGGAAAACCTCTCGCGGATAAGCCGGGAAATTTCTTAAACGATAAGTCGACGTGGTGGAGCTTGGAGAGCACGTCGTAAAAACCCTTGTCGGGGCCATACTACCTTCAACTATCACACTATTCATTTTTGATTCGGCTACTAATCTCTAAAAGTATCTGAAGCCATATCCAAACAGTGTTACTAAAATTCTATAGCCTTTCTAATAGGTTTTCTATAGACTTCTAATATTAAATAGGCTACATCATTTCTGCATTGGACTCTGATGCATGTATCTCAGAGTTCAAAGTTCAAGTTATTTCTTAGTTCAGTTCCGCAAGGATCAAAAAGGACCAGCTCAGATCTAGGTACTGTGAGGTATCTAACAACGATCCAAGAACCCACTATGTCTTTCCTTGTTAAAATATTTAGGGTATCTTGTGCTCGAATGCGCTGGGAGCTGGGAACGTCGGAGCATTCAGTACTCAAGTACTTATCGCGATTCCCTCTCGCTCCTAGAGAAATCGTTCGCCGATGGAAACTCGAGAATCTCACCGAGACGGCGGCAGTTGTTCCAATCGGTCGACGTGTTCGAGAAAATCCTGTGATACGCATCACCGACAAATCTGGGTTGCATACGCGAAGACGCTTATCGCGCCGCGGGAAGATACGCGATTGAAATCGCTAGGCGAACGTCCGTGCTATCGACAGCTCGTATCTGTACTTGTAGCTGCGCCCATCTTCGACAATTCTGACTACCAGCACGGTCTCTTTTCTCCTACGACACACTTTCCCCGGCCCCACCCCCTTTCAACTCTGCCGTTTTTCGTTCGCTTGCGTTTGAAGGGTCCCGAGGAACGTTTCCACGCCGATTTCCCCGTTTTCGCTGTAACGAAACTTGTTATTCCTCCGACGAAATTACGAGGGTGTTATCCAAACAACCCTCGAAAAATTCGACAAAGTCTGTGCACCATGTAGAATTCGAGATAGCATCCGATATGCATCCCTTTGGCTTCTACCATTTCTGTCGAGATAATGGCCTTAGAATTGGTGTATAGTGACTACCTTTCTATATTCCACTTGCCACCAGTGCAAAAGAAAATTCTCATCATTCCAGAAATGATCTGACACGAACATCCGAAGATACATCTCTGATATCCCCGTTGATCCTCTTACCGGACTCAAAACAAATAGCTGACAATTTACGCCGGCTGCCAGGAAATTAGAATTTAGATGGGACATTTGCAACCCGGGGTCAAAACCGACCCAGGTTCATTATGGTTGCTCGCGGAAACAGCGAGCATAACTCACGGGACGGGGGTCAACATTAATCGAAGTAAGTGAAACAAATTTAGTCGGTAATCCGTGCTCGCGAGATTGCGTTTAGCTGTTGGTAAGCCGTTGCTGGGTCGTGGTGGAATGGGGTGGGCTGCGGGGGTGGATTAAAGTACAAGCTCGTTCGGCTTCTCTATTAGAAGATAAAGTCATCAAGCGAAGTTTTATAGCCGGGGCGAAGTTGGATCGTGAAAAAGCATCCGTGGGTCGCGCTCCTCGCATAAAATCCCGACGCGTAAAATTCACTCAGTTACTTAGCGAGTTGTATAAAGCTACGGCCGACCGACTTCCGTATTGGCCGTTGCGATTTATGTAACCCTCGGTCGACGAGTTAGGCTAGCGCCCCGTGGGGCGATCTATTTTCAATGCGATATGGCCTGAGTAGGTGTGGCTTTGTTGCTCTCAATTTTTTAGACTGACCTTTTTGTTGGAATCCTCTTATGGACACCCTCCCCTTCGATGACGATTGGGGAGGGTAGTGTTGGACTCGGCTCCCCCCTCGGATGGAATTGGGGGGATTATCATTGGCTAAAAACTTAGTCTATCGCTATACTAACTAAACCCCCACCGCCCAGGTCCCTAACAACCTTTTCCACCTCCCAAATTGACATATTACCCCCACTACCGAACCGCTATTCGCATTACTTGGTAGTGGGGCTCTTACATGCTCATCAACCACGCCTGTTCTTGGCTTTTAATTTTTTTTAGACTGACCTGAGTTAGAGAAATGTCCTACAGCCAAACATGTGTCTACCCTTATGGGCCACCCTCGTTGCTCTCGATCCATAGTAAATTCTTTACCCCCATTGTGCCTACATATACCTAACGTATAATATCTTCAGAAGGTGTGGCGTCGTAGATCTCGCTCTCAGTGTATCTAGCTCAGTGCTCTGGCGGGCAATCATTGGTCCCGACTGCCATGAAGTATATCAAGCCCGCCCGACACTCGTCAAATCGCTCATCACGAAGAAACCTGGCAACCAGAGGCAATTTTAGTCGATCGAACATCTCAAGGGGGAACCAGTCGGCGCCGCCTGGGATCGCTAGTTAGCGCGGAAAGTTAGGGGCCCGGAGTTTGCTTGGAAATTGCATTTCGGTCGCCGAGAATCGAGCTAAATGAAATTTGATCGCGAGCAGGCGGGCTACGGGTAGAGGAGGAGCGATTGGAGCGAGTCGAAACGCGGTCCGTGCGTTGCATACCGGATATAGAAAAAGGTAGATAGAGAAAGAGAGAGCGAGAGAGAGAGTGTCGGCGACGTGATTTACGCGGAGGCTGCGTGGCGCTTTCTTAGTCGAGTCTCTCGAGACTTCTTTGTCCCCCGGAATAGCGTGTTCCTCGATCGCCGGTGGAGCGTCTCGAGCCCCTGGTCGAGAAAGGTGAAAGGATTCTTTCGAGGAGAAACGTCGGAGAACGAAATGTACAGCGGCCGAGGCAATTTCGAAATGCGCCAAGCTGACTTCGACCAGGGAAAAAGAGTAAGGGAGAGAGAGAGAGAGAGTGGGAGAGAGGGAGAGAAACAGCCCAGGGGCTCGATATTGGCGCTCGCGGTCTTTCGTTTATTTTCGCCTGGTATGGATTTTGCGAAGGCGCGGGATACAGTTCCATTGCAGGTGCGCCTTTTTCCAGCGACCTCCCGCGTTGCTTGTATTTCCAACGGCGCTTCTGAAAAGGCTCGCTTCCGGATTTTCTGGGTCACTCCGATGGAGCAACTTTCTCTCCTCTAAACGCGCTCTAGGATCCTTTCCTTCCGGAACCATCAGCGTCCGGGCTCCGGGAACGAGGATCAACAGATCGGGAATTGAAGCTGATGCGCCCCATTCGTATCGGTGTTTCTGGGTCAGTCCCATCAACTTGATAGACTGTCTCTATTGGATGTTCCCTCTGCAGTCTCTTTCTCTGCATCGCCGACGGCGCGAGCAAAATGGAGATTAGTAAATTATAGCAGCGGCAGATTGCATCTTTGAGTCTCGAAGAGAGGATTTGCCAGGCTTTAAGGTTCTAGGTTACTTTGATCAACTTCCAAAATCCCTGACGGCCCGGACTACGTCTGGCGGAAACCATCTTGGTTCCCAGGGTCCACGACGGACGAGCAAGTATTCGCTGATCTTTTGATCGATCTGGCTTTCGTGGCCTGTGCACTCGATGTGATAAAATTACATCGTTTATTTTTCTCTGCAGACCGAGCTGACTAGTTTCCTTTCGAAACCAAGCGTCGAACTCGATCGACGTTCAACTATGTGACCCAATTAAAATTTGATTAGGAAGAAACACCTGTATACCCGAACCATCACCGATTTAAGGACTTCCAGGTAATTCACGGAACTCGGGGCTCGCACTTTAGCGAGTTAACCATCAGAAAACACCGAAGTGGCTGGAATCCCGGTGCTCAAAGGCAGCGTTCCAGCAGCCGCAAACAAGGACCAGTGCACGGAGGAATCAGTAGTCGAGGTGTAGTAGTTCGAGGCCAATACCGCAGACGTGAACGGGTCGTAGGGTCCGTACGGTTTCGTGTCTGTCGTTAAGTCGACGCGATTAAGTGCCAGCCGGTCCCTATAAACAGCGTCGGTTTACTAACGAAATTACCTCGGTCGTTGACAACGGGGATACACCTTGTATCTCTGCTCACAGCCAGAGATTTGCTTTACGCGGGGCGAGGAAGGGAGGCGTATATGGTGAATAAGTTGCACGAGGTGGACGGACGACAGGGTTTCTGCCCGCCGGGGATGTAAGAGAGGCAGGTGCCCGCCCTGAGGAGGGTATCTTGCGGAAATTCGATGCTAATGAAGGAAATTGCGTAGATGCCAAACCAGTATTTCCCCTATCTCTAAACCCCTCTCCTTCCTCCGTTCAGCCGGCAGCAACAGCGACAGTCTCTCCCGTGCACAGAACACCGTCAGTAACGAATTTCTCCCTACCCCTCGGTTTCTCGCGTCTGCGAACCGTTTCGTGTCTCCGAGCTTGCTAATTTTCTATTTACCAACCGACTATGTACCGACGGTTACTACCCCATACATAATTCTCCGATCGTTCGTATACTTTCTTGCGTACCGGCACCCTAATATCTGCGCCGCCCTTAAGTAGCTACGGTGTAATATTCAGTAGCCGGCGGGGGTGCAATCCGTTAGGGGAGAGTCGCCTAACCTACAACCATGTAAACCCGTACAAGCTTCTTCCGACATATATATAGAAAGCTGTATGTGGTTCCTAGATTTTCTTCCTCGTTAATTTGTAGTAACGATCTTACGGGTTATTCGCAGAGTGCAGATGGCATTTATCGTAAAGAGATTGCAGATTTCAGCCGATTAGATTCTCTGCTTCCTTCGAAATTCATTTCTGAATACAGCAACGTACACATATGAATATTATTGGAGTGTACAACGAAATGCACTAAATGCACGAAACACACGAAGGAGCAAAGGGTCCTCCTTGACCTGAAGTTTATTGCACTTCAAACGTTGCTGTTCCCTTGCCAGTCTAACGAGCCAGCCACAGCTCTGGACTCCTGTCTTTATTTGTTTTTGTTCATATTCAATATAGAAATAATAAAGTGTCACATTGTGTTATGTGAGATTAATCTTAAATTCGCAACTGATATACGTTAATTCTACGAGTGTAGTGGAGATTTAATAAACACTTATTCAACACAAGGTCCAGGTTTCATCTTCCAACCTCGTCATCCCAACAAATATTAAGAAAATGCTGTGCGTTCGATACCGGTTAAGGAAGATCTCGCCACGAACAGTGAAAGGAGGTGAACCAAATTATGCATGGAACGAACAGAGAAGCATTGCCAAGAGGTCCGCGCAATGTAATATATTTTCCGAAAAATTCTGCATCCCTCTTTTTTTCCCTCTTCGACACCGGTTATGAACAGCCGACCAATAGATCAGAGGGGAAGAAAGAGTGCGATGGTATCGTCGATTATTTACGGCGCCGATGTGTGTGGCAATGTTTTACGGGATATTCGAAGAACACGTCCGTCGAAATCCAGGGAAAGAGGATTATCACCCCATAGAATTGGGGAGGGGGTGCGAAACGAGAGAGGTAGCCACGTCGTCGCACCCTTCCGCGTTATCTCTATCTCGTCAGAGACGTCTCCCTTATTTAAATGGGCTGCCAATGCGCGCGGGGATTGGGGTGGGGTCGGCTTACGAGGTCTGCGGCTTCGCGAACGTTTTCCAAGGACGTTAGGGTGAACGGTTGAGAACATCTTCTCGAAGAAAGTAACCGGTGAATTATCGGCATGTTCACCCCTCCTGGGACTCTGTAAATATCGCTAGGAAAATTTCTATAAGAATTTCTCGATCCTCGGAAAGTTTCTCCGGTCAGTTTCAACCCTCGACGTAGGAAGGGCTGAAGGGACACAGTAATCCTATTACGATATCGTCAGGGTCCAGGGAATTTCTAACTATCGGGCCTTGGGTTTTTAGTACTGGTCCCGAGCCGATCGAGCACTCGGCCATTACGCGATACCACGAAACTCGGTCACGACTCAGCTTATTCTTAGCCGCGGACAATTTCCTACGATGATATTTCTTCGGGCTAGCACGCGGAAACACTCGGAAATGAAAGTGTCCGCGCCCGGAATATTTAAAGCCGACGAAATCAACGGCCGCCCTTTCGCCGGATGCAGCCCTTCCCGGAGGACAGCAAATGTACATTTTAATTAATTTCGACATACCGATACAACGAATCTACGATAATTTGCACGACTGCTAGCAATGTTTATAAAATTCTACCAAGATTCCAGTAACAGCGAAAAATGAAATAATCTGGTTGTAAGCTGGCAAAATTCTTGAATTTTTTCATACGGTGCCCGGACGAGGAAAGTTGTGGAATTCCGATAGCGTCGCGAGCTCGCTAATTGCCTTCGCAATTAACGCGAGAAGAACCTCGCGTTTCGTGGAAGCATCTCGGAAGTTCTTGGACATCTACCAGGAGTCGCTCTAATGAATTCGAAGCCCGAAGCGATCACGAATCGACGTCCACCTCTCTCCACGCAGCCGTCCTCTGTTCGCACATGCGTATCCAGGTCACGTAAACATGCTTTCATTCACGTAATTGCGACTGGATATAGTTCCTGAATCTCGTCCCCCTCTCATCCCCTGGTAACCTCCCTTGTCGCGTTACCGGATACGTTGTTAGCAAAATATCGACGGCACCCGAAATAACGAAGAAGAATGGGACCGTGTGCCGGCTGGCGTGCAATTTAATGAACATCGTGCGAGCCGCTCGAAATGAACTGTTGAACGAGGCTGGACCAAGTCGCTGGGAATGACGAGCAATCGTCGGGATCGATCGAGGTCACGGTCAGAGTTGAACTCAGTATTATACAGTCTGCGCTGCCGGCGTGTGGATTGCAAGTAAATAAAATTGATTCGCGGCGCAAAGGTTCGATCATTTACAACAACAAATGGCCAATTTGTGAGATACTAAACGCTGGATTCGGATTTGAATCTTCATGTTCGAGAACCACGTTAGCTATTAAGAATGTTTTAATTAGTTTTTAAAAGAAAGGAGGTGTTTCGTCCTAGACCCGCTAGAGGACTCATCAGTAAGGCTATCTAGCGGATCCTGCCTTATTATTAGATAGTCTTACTGATGAATTTTCTTTATAATTTATTTTCTTTATAACTATATATAGGATTGTCTGCTAATACGCATACATAACACACAATCAACCCTATATACAGAGCAATTTAACCCTTCACTACATGTTTTTTTTATTGGGACGAAAAAATTGAAGAAAGCTCAGTTTTTGTGTTTTATTTAAGGGAAAAATATTTAAAGAAATTAAAACAACATTTTCAGAAAAACAAACATAGTTTAGAATTTTATTCTTGGCGCCACGATTCGATCATTTTTTCTACATTTTTGTAGGAATACTAAACGCTGAATTCGGATTTGAATCTTTATTCTAATTAAATTAAATTAAATTAAATTAAAAATTAAATTAAAGACATTTGAATAGCTAACGTGGTTCTCGAACCTAAAGATTCAAATCCGAATCCAGCGTTTAGTATCTCACAAATTGGCTATTTGTTGTTGTAAATGATCGAACCTTTGCGTCGCGAATAAGAATTTGTAATATCCTGAAGATAAACTACGATCGAGAACCAATTAATTAATAATTAATTAAATAAAATTGAAATGAATAATTAGCGTGCGATAGATTTTGAAGAATTCGACGCACGAACGGCCACGAAGAGTTAAATGAAGAATCGTCGAACTACTTATCGCTTTCGGAAGCTTTTCGAGAAATTGTCGAGGCCTCGAAGCCGTAGAAAATGCCTTCCCCTCGAGGTTTAAGTGCACAAGTATCGTTCGGACGGGGTCGAAAGAAATTCCGGAAAGTAATCCAGCGTGATGTCATCCATCAAGCGTCGATCGAACTGAATTTCCGCTTGTGTTTCCCCGACGGGGTTGACGTTTCTCGCGCCGCGACGTCTACTGATCGCGGCATCCACTCTTGAACGATACTCGATACTTCTCATTTCGAGAGGCGATCGGCTGTTTGCATCTTTATGGGACGTTTCCAGGCCGCAGCCCGCTCGTAAACGCGTGCACGCGCTATTGCCTCGTTTCGAGAGGGTTATTCGCAGGTTAGAGGATGAAGCGGGGACGAAAGCGACAGGGAAATAAACCGTCGACCTGATAGGATGCGCGCGTATCTCTCTCGCATTTCTCACCCAGCTACTCTCCACGCACGACTGTCTCACTTCTTTTCCTCGGTTCTCCTTTCTGCCTTTCATAGCCGATCGAAAAAGAAAAAAACGTGAACGTATGTCGTTCGAGCGCGCAACACTTCATACCTTTTTATCATTCGTTCGTTGTCTCGTTGTTTAGTCGCGTAGCGTTTGCCGGCCGATCGATCCGCGGGATGACGATGGACCGAGAACGAGGGGAAAAATAATTTCGATTTCATTTCCGTCAACGCTTTCCCTTTCGCCGTCGTGTTTCCTTTCGCCCGATCGCGTTGATTAAACTGCCGGACATCGAGACGATGGGGTGTATATTCCGATGCGAGGCTATGGCGAAAATATTTTTTCCCTCGTCGAAATTGCCACTGCGCTACCATCAAAACTTGCTCTTTTCGAAATTATGCCCAATTCCTCTCTGTGGCATTGCAAAAATTCGAACGCTAATTTACACCTTATTAGAAATAACGCGGCTATATTTTATTAATATAAGATATAGTTTATTTTCCGCTTTACATAAATGTATATAAATAAGAAGAACAAAAACGAATGCGTCACGTCGTTTGCCTGGTCAGAACTCTTTTTCTTTTTTGTTTAAGGCCGGTGGGTAATGCTCTTATGCACACCCTCTCCCCCGATGTAGGTTGGAGAGGGTACTGTGGGACTATCACATTACATAAAGTATTCTATCGCCTATACCCACTAAACCCCCACCGTCCAAGACCTTTGGGACCTTTTCCCACGTGTTATGTGAAGGGACTTATCACCTTCGCTGGCCGCTTTCCACATTCAGCGGGGTGTCTCTCCCGGCCCTGTCCACACCTGTTCTTGGCTCACTTTCCTGGTCAGAACTCTAACCTGCTCTAACTGCACATCGATGGAATCGCGAAACAAAACTGCAACGAAGAGGGCACAGCCGATCTTGCAAATCGGTGGGCGCTCTCCTCATTGGTCATTTTCGTGGTACAGAGTGTGAGAAGCTTACTTTCCAACACACCTAAAACATTTGTTTTCCGTAACTTCTCAATATTCTGTTATATGTTTTCCCTGTTGTCACAGCAAGTATGTGTGTTATATTTTTTCCGTTCTCTTTACACAGCTGTGTCGCAATATTTTTTCAAACTATGTTATATATGTATTATTTTAGACGCAAAAATGTCTCTCTTTAAAATGATCCATATAGGGATCGAAACGTTGAGATGAGTGTTTAAATAATTGCAAATTTGCTGTTTTCTATAATTGATCGAACTGTGCGCTGAAACCACAAAATTTATTATACACCAAAACGGGTCCCATAGAAATTACCGACACAGATTTCCCCGACACAGTTTTCCCCGACTCCAGATTTCACCGACAACGATTTTAGATTCGTTAGCGGTCAAATTTGTTGTCGATCAAATCTGCTGTCGGTTAAAGGCGTTGCCGGTGAAATCTAGAGTCGGTGAAAACTGTGTCGGTGATGTCCATGAGACCCCCTGAAACAGTCTTGTTGACCACACACTCGGTAGTAATGTCACTAGATTTTTTCTGTACCTAAAGGAACCTGTCGAAGATGTAAACAACCACCGAACGAGGTTACAGCCTCGCAAGACGGTGTAATACATCATTGTCCACTGAAAAGAAAAATCCTCGTGGCAGTGTATTGCGTCTGGGTCGCTGATAATGGAAGGATTATCGAGTCAAGGGGTTCAAGAGCATTCTCCGGACATCGATCGTCCTTGTCGAAGAAGCTGACGCGACGCGAAGTCTCGTCCCTTGGTGCAGGGATGGTAAAAGGAGGAGACAAGGGTCTTTCGATATCTAGTTTTTCGCTGATCGGACCTCGGCGCTAATGCGCCAGCTGCACCTGATCCTCCCAGAGGGCCTATCACACTTTCGATTTCCTTTTCCGGGGATACGCGATACGCGGCCCAACGGAACAGGACAAAGCCGCCTTTTGTCGTCTACTCATCCGTGGTGCCTGTCGATTCAACGAAATTCTCGTCGATCCTGCTCCCCCTCCCTCCCTCAACGTATTGATCACTTTCCAACCACGGGGAACCGTCCCGGGGATCCTCTTACTCTCTCTCTCTTTCTACCCCTCCCTCTCTCTCTCTCTCTCTCTCTCTCTCTCTCTCTCTCTCGGATGCGTTTGCTTTTTGCATTCGCTTTGAAACGCGAAAGCTTGAACCGCCATCACTGGGCTCGAGAAATTGGACGCTCGCGGCGAGGGAGAGATCCACCTGTGCTTTATTCATTCTATCCGGAAAATGAACGTACGTGCAATATTTTAACGGTTAAACATTCATTAAAAACGTTTGTTCACGCTCGTTTGTTTCGCGAGGGCAAAAAGATTTGGCAAAATTTTTTAACTCGATATTAAAATCCATTCCCATCGTTTCCTAAGCGAAAGAAGCAAACTATGCCCAATTAGAGCTGCGAACAACCCACCAATGAATGCACATAATAAATTATTTACCGAATCCGAATAACCGGAATTTTCAGGTTTTCAGCGACGATCTCGGCGAAGGAAAGTCAGTTAAAAAATGTCGTGAAAGTTCCCGGGGAAGAAGAACCGGGAAAAGTTGATGGAGTCTGCCGGAAGCTCGCGTGAAACCGTCGTCGTCGCGGCGCGCGGGAAAGTTACAGCTCGGTGCCGGGGTCTCCGGCACGTTAAAAGTTAGGTCGCGCAGACTCTATTACCTTAACGAATCCATTAATTAAAAGTTAAATCGAGTGTATTTTGGTTGGCGGTCGGGCTCCGACGTCGTTACTCATGCGGCCCGATATTACTTTCGCTCGGGGACCGAATTAATCCTGATCCACTCGTGGCCGGGTCCGTAGATCCCTAGGAGCGTTTCCACCTCCGCGAATACTTCCGTTCGCGCGATATTCAATATGCGGACGGTATATTGCACCGGCTAGAGAATGCTTTTGAACTGTTTACGATCGTCGAGTATCTTATGAATTTCCTATGCGGAAGGCGTGTTATAGAAAAGCTTGATGCGGGACGGGGCGGTGAAATTTATTGGAATATTTGTGCGTCGGCAGTAGACCCGACGCGACACGGCGACTGTAACGTCGATCCCTGAGGTTCGAGGGATCGTGCCGGGTCATCGAGGAAATCCGAGACTATACTTCAACCGAGCCAGCGATTACTCACTCGAAAACGGGCCGAACTTCCTCTGTTAATAGCTGCGAAATGAGGTTGGTACCTCTTTCAATATATTTTACGATTTATATAGAAATAGGTCATACATCCTTCAACTTTTTAATCTCTGCTTCGCTCTCCAGTGAAGATTGTGTACCTGACTATTTTTATCGATTATACGAACTACAGAAATTATGCCACTATCAGTATTTTTTCATTTGAAGAACTCGGAAAATGCCAGAAGAAGAATACCGAGAATAAAAATTCATAATATCCTAAAGATAAATTACGATCGATAACTAATTAATTATTTAAATACCAGAAGAATTTCATAATTTATTTCCGTGATACAATTTCTGGACGAATGTCTTCGATAATAGGATGAACTGCGAAAAAATTTCCTGCGAGGCGAGGCATTCCAACTAATCTTGCGATCGCAACGCGGAAGGAAGATTATTAAGCTCGTTTCGACGTAACGATCAGAGGAGCCCTTTAAGAGGCTCTCTGGTAGGTAAAGTGTTAATGGACACTTTGTTTGCCGCGTAACGCAAAGTCGAGTGCTGGATCCAAGGATAGTTGAGTTATCGTTGACTGTGGACTTAGCCGGGTCCTCGAGCAACGGAACAACGCGGTTAGACGCAAGAAAGTGAGCCGCGCGTTGTTTGCACGAGAGCGCAGTCGTCGTAACGAACGGTTCCGATACTTGAAAACATTTTAGCGGGTACGCAACGTTACGACGCAGCTTTATTAACCTTCTCAGCTAGAACCCCTCGTATCCAGCCTTTTTCCCGCGCTTTATATATCGGTTTCTATCCGGCCGTTCCCGAGTATCGACAACCTAGCCAGTTCGTGACCAGGATCCGAAGGATCTACTAAGTGATTGCTTCCGGTATACACGCCCCAGGATTCGGAGTGGAGATATCTCGATCTTGAATAATACACCGTAAACAGTTCCTCGCAACCTCGTTCTAAATAACGCGAATGTTTGCTCTCGTTCCAAATCGGAGTTGCTATGCGAATCGCCACTTTGCCCGAACACTGACTCGTCAACTGTCTGTTTTTCGCCACACTGTCTGGACGACTTTGACAGCTGGAAAATTTTTTTTGCAGTTTCACAGTTTATGAAAATAATTGAATGTTCTGGAGGTATATAAAAACGCAACAAAATCTTTGAAAATTTCACAAGATTTTTACTAAATTAATGCAATTACCAAAGTTTAGGTTCGATACACTGCACCGTTTAATATTTATAGCAACTTAAAGTTTGCACATTTTAAAATTCCTATTTGAACCTTGAAAAAACGCAACTAGAAACTCCACTTCTTGTAATATATACAGTAAAAATTATACAATTAATTACGTTCAAAATTTATTAGGATTCACTAAGTAGTTATAGAGCAAAAAATTATGAACTGTTACAAAACGTCGAAAAATTACAAAATAAAAAGAAATCCCCTTTTTTGTTATTATCAGAACAAAATTTTACGCATATTTTACATGTTTATTTTTAGTAATAACCATGAATATTGCTTTTTGAGGTATCTTTAATTTATTTAAATATTTATTTTTGACTTTATATTGTGTAATTATATATATTGAATATCACAAATTTATTATCGTGAAGTTCAAATCAGGGGGTACAATCATTCGCAAAAGTCACTTACAATTTTTTATAATATGAAGACAATTTGATTAAAAAATAAATATAACATGAAATTCACTAATTAAACGAAAGCTTTTTAAATTAATCTATTTTTTAATGCAAAATATACTCATGAATGGCTTTCATTCCCAATATATATATATATGGATATCGAATTTCTTGTATTTTTGTCTCCCATTGTACTTCCAGAACATTGTTAAAGCGTGTTATATTACATTGCGAACGATAGAATTCAGGAAAATCTATGACATATTTCATTGATTTTAACAAAACACTAGAAAAAAAAATAAAGTGATATTATTTGAGGTTGATATTAAATTTTCATATAAAAAAATTATATATTGATTTTTTATAGAAAATTTAGTAATATTTGAAATTTATATTTAATTTTCATATAAAAAAATTATATATTGATTTTTTATGTAAATAAAATTTAATATTATTTGAAATTTATATTGAATTTTTATATTATTTAAGGTTGATATTGAATTTTCACATAAAAAAATTATATATTGATTTTTTTATAGAAAATTTAGTAATATTTGAAATTTATATTGAATTTCCATATAAAAAATATTATATATTGATTCTTTATAGAAGATTTAGTAATATTTGAAATTTCTATTGAATTTTTATATAAAAAAAATTATACATTGATTTTTTATGTAAAATTTTATATTATTTGAAAACACTAGACTCCGCTCTTAATGGCTGAACCACCGGACGTGATACGTGTTCCGCTGATGGTAATAAAACTGTGAACTTTCCGAGCGGATTTCTTCGAAGAAATTGCTAAAGATCGTTCGTTACGATTTAGAGTCTGTGTTGATCCGCCTGGTGTCGTAAAAAATGAACGTATCACGCCAAGGGCCGTCGAAATTCGAGGTTCCGGGACTCGATGACACCGTTCCCGAGGGATCTCGTAAACTTGACGAGGTCGAAAGGCAGCCCGGAAGTGTGCCTGTCTGGTAGTCACACACCGTCTGATTGAGAGCAGCCAGACCTCTGGGGTTTGTTTAGAACAACGTGACCGTAACCGGACGCACCGTGCACGCTGACTGTTTGCAGACTAAACATTGATTCTCACGTTCCTTCGGTCCAAGTGGAACGAGTCGACGTGTGCCGCGCCATTGGGAATCGGCGACGGATATCTTGCTATGGTCTTGTCCGACGCGGTTAGCATCCCTTTCCGTCGAGTCTCGCCGTGTCAACCGTCGATCCGAGCGTTTCAAACGACCGCGTCGCTGTTCCGAGCGTTTTGAAAAATTCATGACAACCGTCTCGGATCCCCGAGACGTGACCTCGATCGATTCTGAGCGGTCACTAACTTGTCGCGCGATTTTTTCAGATGCACATGTCGCACAAAAAATATATTTCTCTCACAGAAAGCTTTTTTGAAGTTGAAACAAAATATAAATCTTCAGAGAAATCAATAGATCATGTGCTACGCGCAGTGTTCGGAAAACGATGGATATTACGCTAGATCGAGAAATATCGACTTTGTCTGAAACAGCCTGGGAACCGCTCGATAGACGACTCGAATAAGAAATAATTGGGCGTGAAGAGCAGGAACGACGATAATAGGAGGAAACGTGTAAGCTGGGTCTGGCCGTGCGAAAGATCAGCCACGATCCACCATAATTGAGACATCGTCGGCGGGACACGTGAGCCCAGCTGGAAGCTAAGGCGAGCGGGAGTTCATAAAATTAATAACCCATAAATCGCGAGGAATATCGCTGGGAAAATTACCCGGACATATATAACGGGCGGCGGGTCTACTATTTTCTCGTCTTGCGAACGTGCTCGCTGCCAATTCCTGTCGGGAGGACGTTCGTCTCAAGAACTGCATCCTCTCTTGGCCAGAAATAAAACTGAATGGTGGCAGCGGATGTGTCGAGCTTCACCAACTTATTTTATGTCAAACATAGATGCATAAAATCCGCAGTCTAGTCAAAGCAACACTGCTATTCTGCACGAGACAGTCTGACAAGCAACAGCAACCACCAGTGTCTGCACGTCGATTCTCCCATCAGTCTATCCGGAGAACGTGAGCCGCTGGATCATTGAAAGTAAATACAAAGTGCTACATAATTCGAGGGGGATTGCGTGGGTGGGGTACGTCTCCTAGCTATTCTCGTTATCGAGAGCACCTGTTTAATTAAGTTCGAGACGAGGCAAGGCGGAACGTCAAGTGGTGAAAGAGAAAGCCAGGGAGGAAGAGGGAAAGATCGAGACTGGAAGATCCGGTCTCGCGGGATAATAAAGTAACAAGAATCAACGAACTTTCCGCGGCCCGTCTATTTTCCTGAAGTTCGTTTGATAGAGTTACGTTTATCTCTCGGCCAGCTAGAGGAGGCCGGGGGTGGGGGTGGGAATAGAGGAAAGCAAGATAAACACGCTAACGAGAGAAGGCCTCGCTCCACCGAGTCTCGGACGGCCGCTATCCCCTTCGCCGGTTCGTCCAGGCTTGATTAATTAAAGCGTTAATATAATTAATCCGCGGGCGCGCCTTTCGAACCGCCCCTGACAAGGACGGGAGTCGTCTGGAACAGGTTTACGCAGCCGAGGGGAACCTCTAACAAGAAAACACCCCGGCGGATCTCTCTCGTTAAGCAACCGTGTCTCCAGGTTGCCTACCTCGGGCGCTGCCGAACAATGGACTTCGGGATTCAATGGATTTTAACGAGTGCAGTACAGTGGACGCCGGCTTACTTTCAAATCCGGGATCACAGCGTATCCAGCCAATCGATTCTACCCCGCCGCCCGTACCTCTGTCAAGGATTCTCGTTACCTCGGATAAACGACAACCAGGACGCGACCGAGCCGTCTTGCTGTCCCCGGGGCTGTTTCCACGGAAATTAACTAGACACGCAGAAACAACGGAGGTGGATGGCTCGCGTGCACTCTATTATCCTTCCGCAAGCCGTGCATCTCGATGGAAATTTTTCGATAGACCATTTGGCACTGGTTCTCGTCGGCGTCTATTGTAAGTTCAATAGATCAATCATTTGCTATTTTGTTCGGTCATGAAACAGGAACAGGTTCGTATTAATTACGGAAGCAGGGTCGTTAATGTGATTAACTATGCTGGATGAAAGAAAGGGGGATCCATGAACGAGCTGCGCGGTTGTATAGTCATTGAACCGCGCGAACGTCCTCGAGGGTGGAGGGCCGAACGTGAACGTCGAAGGGCGGTTTCCACCCTCTTATCTGACGCAGAAGGCCCTCGAAGATCGTGGCCGGGACTTCTGGGTATTGTGTGCCGACTACCTGTGCCTCGTGCTCGTCGTCCCGGCAAACACCGCGTCCTTTATTTTCGGGTAATGTTGCGTGATAACAACCGACGCTGGCTGGGGTCGACCCTCCGTACGGAATTGCTCCGCTGGGACGATTATTAATATCGCCGGTGCTGCCTCGCGAACAGGGATCCCGATCGTTAACGGAAAAAAGTGCTACCCTCCAGGTTTCGCTCGCTGATTTTTACCCCCTTTTCCTTTTTCGAGGGCAAACACAATGCTCGCGGATCAATCATCGCAGCGGAATTTATTTCTGACGGGTTGACACGCAACGCGGTAAACTCCAGACTATTCAGTAACTGCGTTCTTAACGTTCAGGGTTTGTAAGAATTGTCTTAACCAATTTTGGACAATTTTCAATTATACCAATATAGAAATTGGCACGATACAATAGGCCGGAAGGAGTGAAAGGAGTTGTTAATGGTACACACGACGGTTCCTGAAATAATAGCTACTTTATTATCATAATTACGAGTACCATCCATACGTCACAAGTGAAAAATATCGTTCGAACAGATTTTATCGACAGATTTTATTATGTAATATAAACTTATATGTTATACATTGCTACATGTTCTTGCTTAACGGCTAGGTCCTATCTGCTAGGTCCTTAGAGGCTAGAATGCACAGTGACTTGTACAGAATCATCCTCCTTCCCTTCCCTTTGTCGCTCTCTCTCTCTCCCTCTCATTGATTTGTCATCGTTCCGGTGAACCGTTCGCGCATGAAGATGGCAGAAGAGAGAAAGAGAATAATAAAGGTATGTTTTGTGTGTGTCTGTGCGTGTGTGTACGTGTATATGTTAAAAGAAGTCAGGGAGAGAGGCCACGTATAAAGAACGGAAAACATCGAACAGGGGAGAGAGGAAAAACAAGAAAAAAAATCGTGTTTGAGGACAGAGAGAAAGGAAAAAAGGGCAATAAGAATCGGAAGGAGGGCGGGTGGGGGCGGAGGGGGCGGGGCAAGGTACACATTTACACGAGCGTCTCTTTGGTAACGTCTCCTGCTTGTTATCTCACGCTTTTATTTCTTAGGCAAAGTCCAGCTACTACTCCCTTTTCTCTCTTCGTGTTGTCGTTGAAAACTTTCGTCGCGAAACCGTCCCCTCGAGCGTTTAGTTTATAAAACGTTCATCCTTAATGCTGCTAAAACTGCGACGGCTTGGTCCTGCCTCCCTGACATTCGAAACCAAATATGGTTCCTGTTCTTTACTTCTATGGACCCACGCCCTCAAATTTGTCCTTCAATCGAATCTGTCGTAACCTAATATTCAATTTAAATTTATTTTAATAATTTTCACCGATTATCCAGAGCCCAGAATTACTTCAACGACTGACGTTTTAGTGTAGATTAGCGCAAGCAAGGTCTCGCATTTATTGGTTCGCTAGTTAAGCTATGTATTCGCTCGAGAACTATCAATGATGGTCCGGAAGCGGAGACACAGCTTAAGGGTGCACTTATACCGGCGCTGGCGCGCGGGAGCCGGCGCCAAAAGCCTTACATTTCGAGCTAGGGTTGACGGGTCCCTATTGTGCGTGCACGAAAAACAGGCCCATGGAAACCCATTTTCCTTGCACGCGCAGCAGGGAGCCGTCAACTCGCGCTCGAAATTTATGGCTTTTGGCGCGCGCTCCCGCGCGCCAGCGCCGGTATAAGTGCACCCTAAATCGCGGAAGAGGGGGCCAAGCCGCGCGCGCGCGTACGAGCCTAATCATTTAACCAGTTACGATTGAACGTTAGTTGTTAATTATTATCGTTAAATTTACGCCTAAGATATAATACACTCACCTAAGACGTACCTGATGATATCTTTTTTTCTGTTTTGTAAAAATTTTCCCTATCGCGCCGCGAGAACGGACATCGTAGCACTGCCGGGTGAAAAATCATCTCCTCCCTCAATTGTTCATTCGCTCAGATTAATCTGAACCGAACCGAGCTCGAATCTCACTCGAGGAAAACTAATCAAACGGCAGCATTTAGTCGGACGCAATACAAATTATTCCTAAAGAAAATCCCACAGAAATCATCCGAACGAATTTGCGACGCTCTTGCTCTCAAGATGGCGGACAGGATGCGCACCCGGTAATTTCGTCTTCTGAAACGTTCCGAAAACGTCTCTGCCATCGTGTTCGCCCAGTTTCATACGAGACGATCATTTTCCTCGGGACGAAATAAAGTTTGATAGAATTTTAGGCGCTTCGATGGCCAGGGAGGACCGCCATCTTGGAAAGCGGAGGGGTCGTAACCGTTTTCCAGGAGCTTTTGTAATCGGCGGAAAGAAGCAATTCCGCGCGGCCGACAATAAAACCGCCGAATACTTTAGGGGAACGTATTGTTTTCGTTTCATCTCGGAGAACTTCTCGATCAAGATAACATCGGGGCCGTCGAGACGAAATTGACTCGAGCACAGTTCCAACTGTTCGACCGGGTAAACTCGTTCCACCACGACGTACAATGGGGGCCGATCGCTCCCGATCCGCTAGATTATCCCCAATACGCTTTTAACGAGGAAGAAATTCCGAAGAGAGTTACGCCGATAATCCGGCGGACCGATAACACTCGACCGACAAGCGGCCGACCAACTACTTCGAAGACTCGGTTAGAAGGTCAATGGAACGGGTGACCAAGAGCCTGCGCTACCAATAAAGGGACAGGAAGACACACGGCCCTCCATAAATTTCGGGTCACTGGCTCAGATTCCATTCCGTCGCGTGCTCCGTGGTACTCGAGCCCAGATCCTTTTCAGGGCCGCGATTTGTACGGCGTATTCGTCGGACAGAGCCTCGAGACGTCGCGTGATCGTGCAATTTGCGAATATGCTTTCCACACAATGAAATATCTGTCTGAATAATTTCCAAGTTACTTGCAATTTTTGTTCTCTTCTTTAAATGGAATCTCAAGTATTCCCTGCTTTAACAACTTTGCCCTGGAGACTCCAGAACTTCGCGTGTTTCTACAACGCGATAGCTGCTAGAGTGATTTATAGATTGTCTGCAGTTTGTGTTTTCTTTTTTTAAATAGATTTTTTAGTGTAAAAATAAATTACTAGCTCAACGAGCCGAAAAATGGTACCGCATCGGAATTTAGAGGAACCGAAACGGAGAGTCTCGAGATCACCGACGCCATTAATGAACCCCGTGCAGAAATATTGCGCAACTCCAGTCGCGAATCGTCGACGTTATAATTTGACATTTAATTGGGGAAGAGGCCGCAGGTTCGGGTCCTGCGGACTCGAAATTAATTGCAGCGAGCACGAACTACCTCGGTTCCGAGCTTGACGAATCGCGACGCGATTGAAAATGCGTGAGCACACGGACGCCCGGGGCTCGATCTATCAGAAATTTACGTTTTCGCCGGTGCGAACGAAGGATATCCGGGGGAACACGGACAAATTCCTCCTAAGTCTGTCGATCGACTCGCGAGCCACCCGGCTTGAATTCCTTTGGAAAGTTTTCGATCGATTGGGTTCGGGTCCTTCGCTCGAGACGTAGACACACGATGTTCCCTGGCGCGAGTCGAATGGGCTAATTGCGTTCAACGCTTCAACCTCGGGGAATTGCCGGCAATTTTTCGTGCCTTCGGAAAACTCTGGACTTTCTTTGCTTCTTCCACCTTCTTCCTTTTACTCGTCTACTTTTTTTGCTTCTCTCGCGACCGGTCGGATATCCGCTTTGGTGCGAAGCGGGACGTCCGAGCTCGAGTTTCACAGGATCTCGAACGGGAATTCGGTCTGAGAAAGGATAATCCGTGGATCGTTCCCGGAAATTTTGCGGGAACCATGCACAGTGCCACTTAGAATTATTCGAAGTCTTGCAAAAGACAGTGACGGACAGGTATCCTTTTTTTGAGTCTGCGTTAAATCATTCTATCAATAATCAATATTTTCGACTCGGACATTTTCAACTTGTTCACTTCGAAATAGGCGAACTGTTGTGCTTGGAAAGTGAAGCTGTTTCGTGTGGAACAATTGGAAGTTAGTTTTTAAATTGTGATTTTTGTTTGAACAAGCTCCGTGAATATGTCCAACATGTTGTTCGAATAATTATAAGTAATACTATACAAGATACGTTCTAATAGAACAATGGCCTTCCGTCACGGCCAGCTGACCACTAGCATTGCTAACATTACTCGATCGATCTTACTCAGACTCGATCTTCGGAATTTCTGATGGCAGATAATCGATCGAAGATTCATGATCGATCGACCTATGATAGGGAGGACATTCAGGCCTCGTAAGTTTGGAGACAATCAATGATCACGTACCTATCAGGTCGCCCAAACAGTTCGCGACGTTCTTGTTCGACGTAAATCATAATATATTCTGGCAACTATCATGTTCACGAAAACGATCAAAATAATAATAGTCCGTTTCTGAGTGCTTCGAAAAATGCAAATGCAACATCCAACGCGGAAGACGCATTTCAAAAGCATTTTAAATTTTCAAGAGCTTGTCGGTGCAAGATCGCACTTATTCACGAAGAAAAGTACAACAAATCTAGGATAAAATAAACGTCGCAACTTCCCGGACGACCCGAACAAATTGCACGAAGCGAACGTCGACAGGTTTCCTCCAGCAAATAGTCGCTACAGAATCCTCTTCCCTGGTTCACCACTTTTCAAGACTATTACAAAATATTCACGACTATCCGCTGGCGAATCCTGCGCGCGTACAATGAAAAAGGCTCTCTTCCTCAGAAAAATTGCAAAATCTTTGGAGAACCGTCTTTCTCGTCCCGTTTGCGAAGTCCCTGGTGCTACGACTCTACGATAAACGTTATTGACGCATTCTAGCGGATCACTAATGACGATCCATCGCGCGATTCTCGCCTAAGTGTGTTGCTCGGGGTACTGGGACCCCAGACTTGTTGATGAGGGGGTCGAATCGTCTCGTCTCGTCTCGGCTCGGCTCGGTGGACCTCGTGTTGTCACGGGATCGCTTCGCCGACGACCACGACTACCATTGGTAGCTGTCAACGATGGATTTGTTGTCGGAGCAGGGGCTTGCGCTGCCACACCATTTGGTGTCCTTCAATGGCGGACACGAGGATCCACCGCGGCGAGGTTTTATCGTGATCTTCCGCGTCCTCTGCGTCTCGCCGACCCCGCAGCTACGACTACAAGCGCTCCATGGACCCCATTCGCTAACCTTGCAGTCCCTGGGAGGACCTGTAACCACAAACCAACGCATTTTTATCGTCCGAAACCATAAACTGAATAAATAAACATAATATAAAAAAACCATAAATTGAATGGATCATAATAAAAATACGAATTATATTAGATTCGCGAAACGGAATGAAAGGTGTTCAATTATATTTGTGCTTTTAATTGCCATCGTCAGCTCCACACACGGCAGCTCAGTTTTCCAGGATTAAAGGCGAATTCTAATCGAGGTTCGATCTAGCGCAACCGAACTATCCCCAACCCCCATCGATCGCTCGAGGGGATTTCGAGTTCGTGGTCGGAGCTCAAATGCAGCCTTCATGTGCGAACTATTACGTGGTTTCGTTTAAATCGAAGATGTTTGTGATTTATCAGTGGACTGCGGAAGTTTATTCGCTCGCGCGGGATAAAATAGAATGAACTTTATAGCAAGCTTTAGAAATTTCACCGCTGAGGTGAATGCTGACCTAATCTTTTCCCAAACTGCTGGACCACCAAATTTTATCTAGCTTCGAAATACCTGATTTAAATCAAATCTAAATGAAAGAATACAATAATGTCGCCCTTCCAGCAGAACTGAATACCAAAAGGCAATAAACAGCCCATTAATCTCCAGTCAATGCGCATCAATAATCCCCAAGAGCGACAGATCCGGAATAAAATTAGTTCGCTCGCAAGAATTTCAGTTTAGTTAATTTACGAGCGGTATTCTATTACACAGGTTGTTGTTCCGGTGACACTACTGTCTTCGTTCTTTTTATGGCGGAGTCTTCCACGGCCATTGTCAGCTCACGGTGGATGATTTACGAGGCAGTAGGGCGTAGTCGCCGGTATACTCACGCGTTCTCAGACGTTTCCCCTTGGACGTCAGCCGGTGATGTTTCATCCTGAGCCTGTGTTGACGCTGGCTGGCGTTGTCGGTGCCGTTCCACGAGCGTCCGCCTAGACTGTTACTTCCGGTCGCGTTTGCCATCTTCCTCTGTATGTCCTCGAAGATCTGAGCCTTCTGCGCCTCCGCCGTCTGCTTGTACTTCTGGTAATATGGCCAGTTGTTCTTCCCGTCGTATCTCGAGAGCTTCGGGCCGGTGGTCGGATTGAGCCGAGGCCTATCCAACGAGTACAACGACGCGATGCTGTCCAGGATCGCAGCCTTGCTATCCCGAGGAACGTCCGTTACCCCCTGCCCGCTTCCGGTCGTCGTCCAGTACCTGAGGATAGAGGTAATAGAAATTAGTTTATGTTATTGACGCACATGTCCGATCCAAAAGTCGAAAAAAAGCAAGGTAATTATACAGATAAAAAAGATCTGCGTACTCCGATTTTGATGAAATTTTAATATGCTATGCAGCAACATATTCTGAACAATTCTTTCCTGTTCCAATATAGAGGGGTCGCTGTTAGGTTTTGAGATATTTGCAAAAAAAATACCTTGAAACCATGCAGACCAGATCGTTTCATATGAGCCTTCTTCATTCCCTACATAATCGACTCTAAAAATTTGCCCGACGGTGCTAGTACTTCCACTAAGTAGAAACAGTCGGCCATGGTCAGACATATCAAGCGTACCTTCAAACCACGCAATGTATTGTACAACGAAATTTCTTGCACGTTTTTATTCAGTTCTCCATGTAGATCAATCTCTTGCAAATGTTATTTTGGTAATTATATAAAAAAGCTCTGCGTACTCCGATTTTGATGAAATTTTAATATGCTATGCAGCAACACATTCCGAGCAACTTTTTCCTGTTCCAATATAGGGGGGTCGCTTTTAGTAAAACTATCTACTAGTAAATAAATCATAGTAAATAGTTGGTCGTTTTTAGTAAAACTACCTAGTATTTAGTAAATAAATAGTAGTAAATAATAGTAAAAAATAGTAAAAACTATTTAGTAAAACTAGGAATAGGTTTACGTTACCGCGGAGCATGCAGGGATACGAAAAATTCAATACAGTGTTAGCGATAGTCTTTTGCAAATATCTCGAAAACTAAAAGCTAAAAGCTCCTATATTGGAAATGGAAAAAGTTGTTCAAAATGTCGAAATCTATAACATATTAAAATTTCATCGAAATCGGAGTACGCAGACCTTTTCTATATAATTACCCAAAGCAATTTTGCAATTTATAAAATTTTTCTCAACGTTTCGATCTAAGCATGGATCATCTTCAATCACGTGAAATCATACATCAATGCTCAACATCCTTAGCAGTAACAAAAATATTTTATCAACCGTCCACAAGGTCTGTCTACAAAAATGTAAATATGACGACCTTGTCAGACGACCACGGACGCGGTTCCTCGAATTTCCAGACATTTCTTCGTGCGTTTCGTTGAGCGATACTGGAAAATAATTTCAGGCGTTGATTTACGGTTGCCATGTCTACGGGCGAGAGGAAAAACTTGAATAAGACGAAGGAAAATGAGACAAAGAAAGAAACGAGGGACAGAGAGATTCTCGTTTCACCACCGAAACTTATTCATCCTGCATCCGCGTTCGGTCTGCGCGTGGAATGTTCGATCTTCTCGTGTTTCCCTGCATTGGAAGCCTATACACAAGGGGCAGCGACGGCCATTGGCGCCGGCTCGAATTTCTTGCGAGGAACACGAGCCGAAAATGATCGAGAACGTTATCAGCGGGATGCCGGAGTTGCGGGGTTATTAGTGGTGGCAGACGTGCATTGTATTCCCCCAGTTGCAAATAAGCTTCCACCGCTTTTGCAAACTTCATTTTTTTCTATCTTTTCTTATTTATCCTTTTTAAATTTTTAATATGAAATTGCCGTAGTTTGAAAATTGCAGAAGCTTCTGAATGAGTTAACATTTACATCGTACATGTAATATTCTTAAATCAACCTACGCTATTGCGTTCAGCTCCAGTTTCAATGACCCGATTTGTTTTCACCAAATTTTTTGTTTTAATTTAAAGAGTTGTCAGATTTCTCTTAATACATGTGTACGTGTGATTTGACTGTAGAGAATAAATTGAAAAGAACAAGAGACCTCTTACGTGAAGAATTTCGAGCGTTCCTTTCAGCAGGATCTCGCTCCCAATACAACCTAGCCCGTGCAGCTCGCGTTTTTTAATTTATTCTCCCCGCATTTGCATGATTTCAATTCCCCCCGACGAAATCTGGTTCGCGAGGGGATAGGACAAACTCCGACTTCGCCTTCCGACCGCGTCAAACCCCGAGGGGATTTCGTTTCGCGTTTTATTCCTCGACTTCCGGTTGTTCTGAATACTCGCTCGCTGCCGGTATCGAAGATTCGATTTAGCTAGCGGGCATTCGTTAACCCAGACACACTTAAACAGTCTTTCTTGGTTCTTCCGACACGAGAGAACAGAAGTTTAAAAATTGGATTATCTTGTCTGCTCTTTCGAAAGGATAGCAATCTGATTTGAAATATTGAATATTTTTCTGTATTTTTCTTTTTGCACACACGAATCGAAAATTAGAAATTAGATTAAAGGATGGCGATCTAATTTACAATATTAAATATTATTCTCAATTTCTTTTAATAAAACAGGATGGATATTTCAAAATTAAATTTATAATTCGACAGGATAAGTATTTAAAATCCAAAGCGAATTTCTCCGTCAACAGAAGCGTTCGCACGGTGAGAGACGCGCGTCATAGTGGAGAAGAAAAACTTTTGCTCAGCCGAGCTCATTTACGTCGTCGTTATTATTAATGGGCCGGTTAATATTAAAAATCGGCAACCTCGTTTATTTGCGTTACACGGTTATTTACAATTACACGGATCCGGCTGAACCATTTCTCACCTGACTCGCCACGTGGCTCGTTCTACCACCCCCGTACAGCCACCGGTCGCGAAACTTCGACGGGGAACGGCGAAATGAAGTACGGTACCGGTCCGGGAATTTAATTATTTTTAGCCTGGCAGAGAAAAAACCGCAGCAAGCAAATTAAGGGGAAGCAGGCCGCACGTTTTCGTCTCGCGACCGGAATTGTTTCGTCCCTGTATAGAAAATTAATGTCCGCTGAAAAAGCTCTTGGCCTTTCAACAGTTCCGCGACTGGCGAAAATCCAAAACCATTTTCCATCCACGAATAAATTCATGATAAATATACGTCCACTCAAAAATTTCCTTACCGGACTGAAAAATTTGTGTTTGGAGTGTAAACTTGTATAACGCAAGACACAGCTGCGAATGTGTTTCGCAAAATGCACCACTAGTTTGTAAATTGCAGCTAGCGAAACATACCGGTTTTATGTCTCTGGCCGTGAATGTATTAATTAGGTGCCGCAGCAGACATGGATATGCAAAGAAATGAAGCAGAGGTACTTCACGCAAGAGTTTTACAGTCGTAAAATATTTTACAGTGAACTATAATATTACAGCGGCACTAATGCCGAGTTATACGAAGCAGTAAAGTCGCCAATTACTGCTAGCTCTTTTTTATTTTACATTTCCTGCAATTATTTCGTCCAAACTCCTCCGAAAAGCCAACATTTTAATTCTATATTTTAGCGAATCAAATAAAAATTCTCATTATAATTTCCACAAAATCAACGATAAAGGTGGGCACGAAGGTTTTACTTAATGGATTAATCAAGAATAATTAGCTTGCGGAGTAGCTGAAGACCGAAGCACGTTTTCCCCAAGTAAATATTTCGACAATTCATTTTCCTATGTAAATAAACGAAGAAATTTCGAGTGGCATCAGAGGTGTAGCGAAGTGGATGCATCAGCAAACTGCAGGAGGCAATCTGTCTCCTATTATTGCGTCTAATGACCGCCGTTGGTCGCGGACGTCATGGCGGTTCCTTTGACGCGGAAAATCGTCAGAACGAAGCTCCGCGAAAACAGCCTTTGCCTGGAAGCGCTTTGTGCTTGATGATTCGTTTTCAGGCACAGGGACGCGGAAACAATATGGGCCTTGGCGCGGGATCGTTTGCAATCGGTTCAGGTGCGATCGCGACGATCCACACGCGCGTTTCCAATGGACCGATATTGAATATCGCTTGGGTAAAACTGGCCTCTGTGTGTCGCCGCTCGAACAGAGACCAATTAAGCGAGAACATCACCTTCGCACGAGATAATTGAAAATATATTTACGAAAATACGGTTATTATATCGAATTTGCAATGCAGATCGTTCTCATTACCACGAGTCCGGCGATTTTAAAATGCAAATCGCCGCGAACTCCTGTCCAGCAGCTGACGCGGATTCCGGCAACCGTCCGGGCTACTTCCGGTCCCCGTGAAAAATGCGCTTGACACTGTACCTTTCAAGGGTTCCCGTTTCCATTCAATTTATCTCGCTTTTGTTTCGCAGACCGCGACTGTTATTTTAAATAAACAGTGGCCGAGCCGTATTGTCGCCGCGGACACCCGCGAGAAAACTCTTCCATCGTGTTTTTAATAGGATTTCCGACGGCGATGGTAGCCACAATAACTGGAAACGACAATCGCAATTCGAAAGTATCTGCCGGTCACAGAGGGCACAGTGATTTAATTCGATTTGTCGAACACGGTCAAAGGACTCTTTCCACGGTGGAACGATTAATCGCCACGTTTCGCAATCAAACCCGAAAACCAACGACTTTCCCTCGCGAAACGTCTCTACACCAGTGTCATCGCATAATCGCATTTCCACCGCGCCGTCGATGTTCACGCTGATCCTTTATGAACCGTGAAACAATTAAGTCGGATTGACGAGCTTTCAACGGAGTTACCGGCTAGGCAGGAAACTCGATAAAGAGTTGTCGATATCTCTCGAATATCTGTAATCCGAATGTTTGAGTCGATCACTTTGCTTTTCGAGCCGGTTACCCGATTTCCGCCGAACTAACCGGCTAATTGGACCCCGTTATCGGCTGTCATTGCCTTGAAACCCAAACTGAGTTTCTCTATTAACATCTTAACGGTCTATGGTTTATATAATTCATCTTCTTATCCGAGTTACGAGGAATAACTTGTGGTTTTCGTATCATCGATGAGTTGTTCATTATTGCGTTGGTCTGGAAGATTGTGGCCCGTCGACTGGAGGTTGACTGCAAGCTTGACTGCAGATCATGAGAGCCAGATGAGAGTTCGATGACACGCGAGAGCGATCAGGCCAATCTCCTCTTCGATCCTCGCCCGGCGGCCACCGGCCACAAGAACTGAACGGTTCTGGTAATCGGTCTTGCGCCCTCAGGGTTGGCTCCCTTCCAACCGTACGTCGATCCCAATAGGCTTCATAACTGGCATCCCCTTCGATCTACCGGTGGCCCGTTTTTACCCCCTTTTTCTGGCAGCCGATGACAGGCTTTCCTAGCAGACTCTGCTGGCTCTACCATTCATCTTCAGGTCGTCCTCTCGGTCTTCGAGCCTTGTAGAGCTGTTTTGTCCCCGATTGAACATGACCGTTTCATGGTGAGAAGCCTCACTGTTTTCTGTAAACTCCTATCGGTCGTCATTGCTAGCTTTCTGGATTAATCCCTCGTCCTGGAGCCTTCTAGAAAAGTTACATCGCTCGAAGCGTCCTTTGTACGTTTCGGACCACTTCAGTTCTAGCAATTCATCTCTGCGTTCATCTAACGTCCGATTATTTTCTCTGGAACGCGCGTAGATCAATACGGATCAGCCTGTAGTGCCTGTGGTCAGGTTCATCGCACACCATAAACTCCGACGGCTCATCTACCAGCTCCAAAGCCACCACTTGTTAGAGTCCTTGGCCCGGAGACCGCACAGGACTCTATCACCGAGCGCTCAGACATGAAAATGTACGTGTCCTCGTTGCCTACTTCTTCCGATAGCTCTAACAGCCGAGACTCTAACCTCCATTGGCAGTAATCCAACTACACAAAGTCCCGAAATTAATTTGCCGAGGTCTCCGTCGTCGAGGTACATCGAACGTTTCCATAGCTCCGAGCTATAAATAATTCTCGTGAAAACAGAGGATCTTTTAATCAGAGAACCAGCAGCATTTTAATGATCCCTAGGTTTCTGCTCGATTCGGAGGGACTCCGTTCCGCTGGCCATTCAATTTGAAAGAAAAACTGGCCCACTTTATTGAATGGCCGTTCAAGATACTAGCTGGACCATTGTCCGGGACCAGGCTGTGGCCGTCCAATAACAGACTTCTTCATCGCCGAGCCGTATTGTTCGGCTGGCCGTCATCCGAGGCGGTGTTTCTGAAGTTGCCACTTCAATGGATTATTATACCGCCCGGCTCGTGTAAATAACGTAGTGGACCATTCAGGCGTCAGAAAACCCGACAACGTCCGCGGAGTCTTTTATTAACGACAGCCGCGATTCCGTCGCGGAACCGCCGCAGCAAAATGGCCGACGTCGTCTTCGTGACGAGAACACCTCGACCCGGTGACTTTCCTTCGATTTCGGGAAATATCATGGCTGCGGGAGTTCTTTTCTCCGACCAATATAAAACGGAAAAATCGACAACGAGTTCGGGGGACTACGAGGCTGGTGAGCTGCGTAATAAAAAACAAATTCGTCGACGCTCCAATTTGGTTAAAAGTTTCGCGCCCGGTAACCGGCGTATGATATTTCACGGTTGTCGCTGCAACGTACCGCCGCGAAACAATTCCCCGCTATCCGACCGAAAATTTCATCGAATCCGTTGTCGTCGGGCTTCCCAAAAATGTGCCGTGTTCGATACACGTTCCGCGGAATTGGATCTTTCGATTTTTATGCCGAAGTTCACGAACTAACGAAATGGACGCTCTACTGTTTTAGCAGGAAATCGATTAGGGGGGCTCTCTTCATTGAGAAGCTGTCGCTATCTACAGATTTAACAATCTCTGCTAAAAAATCCCGTACCACTTCCCGAAACTTCGATCTTGGAAAGTTATCTTCCAGAGCAGGGAAGGCGCTGGGAGCCGAGTTTCCGAGGCAGAGACTCTAAAAAAGCATTCGAAACTCCACAGACAAGTGTTCGAAGGTCTCCGCAGCGACGTTTCCCGCGGAAATGCGCGGAAAGCTGCGATTCTGGGTGCGTTTCTCGCGGCACAAAGGCTTGCGCGTTTCTGGTTGGAGGTCGGGGAAGGAAGAAGATGAACTTGCTTCTGCTATGAAACCGGCACGGCGGCTAGATCGTAAAAGTTAAAGAGAGAAATAGAGCGAGGCAAGGTAGCGGCGAAAGGATCCGGTAACGATATGAAGAGATCCTTAGTGAATGAAAGACGTAAAGAGTGAGTGAGTGAGAGAGAGAGAGAGAGGGGAGTCTCCTGGCAGCAAAGGGGAAAGCAAACGCCGGATAGACCTTCGACCGCCTCTCAAGCGAGAGAAACTTCTCTCGAAAAGCCAAAGGGGGCTATCTTTTCAGGGCTGTACACTCGACCGACGGCCCATTTCCAGGGCTCCTTTCGCGATACGTTCCCTCGGACATTGTCGCGGCGGTTCCAACCTGCCGCTGTACTCGCTGTCCTTTATGCCAGTGCTCGTTCGACGCGTCTCCTTTTACTGTGACCAACGTCCACGCTCTGTCGGTTAACGAACGTTTCCGGCAGACGACCCATTTTTCCAATGACACCGTGTCTATTGTTCCTCGCGAGAGTCCAACACCAACCAGACGTTTCGGTCCCGAGCTCTTTCCCGTTTATTCCGAGTCCCAACTTCTCCGCCAATGATTTCTCGCGTTTAGATCGTAACGCTTTACCGTAAGTTTCTTCGATCTTTCGAATGGTTGAGAGAAGCTTCGAGAATGTTCACGTGGTCACGTACTTTTTCGGACTTCTGAATTATTGTAAATTGAAATGACGCATGTTTGAAGCTCACGTCTTCTGTACGTTATTGTAAATTCGGGTGAAATTTGTCTCCTCGTCGCAAGTTCGTTGGCGAAGGATTTGTAAGGAGATGAGAAGCAAGGGGAGAGAGACGTACCTGTATCGCTGAGTGTCCATTTCCTTTCGTTCCTCGGCGATCGCCTCGTTCAAGTCCCTGTTCGGATCGATCCCCCTGGGGGTCGGGCTGTTCCCTAGTAGATTGTCGTTGCTGATGAACTCTACCTCGACGTCGTCTTCGTGATACGTTTCCGTCAGCGTGTACTCTCGCAGCTGCAACGACACGGAAACTTGGTCAGAGAAAGGATCCCGGAGTTTATATTAACCCCCATTCGACCCTCGTTTCCTCAAATTAACAAGTTTACTGCAGACACGGTTCTGCAGTTTGGAATCGAGTCAATTTTATTTTATTTTATTTTTTGTTAATTCTGTCGCAAGTGATAAAACAGAGAAAGACATATCAAATCGCTTTATAGGAACGCAAACTTGTGCATCTAGAGGCAGAGAGTTACGACGAATGGAGTATGGATAGAGAAAACGCTGCGTCCAAAAGCGCAAAGGAGATCGCACCTTTACGAAAATGTACTGCGATTAATGGAACATTACAACTATTATATTGCAACAGTAAAATATTGTGATGCAGTGAAAAGCTGAATAACGGTTAATGGGATGAATAAGGATTAAGGAAGGTTTTTTTCCATCGGGAAAGTTGAGAGCAGTTTTTTGCGGAAGGTAGCCAGCGTATACTGCGAAACCGCGGCGATAAGAATTATAGCGAATTGAATGGGTTACGTTCCGACGGTTAAGAGAAGCTTCTCATTATATTTCTGTAACTGTTGGAAACTTGACGTTTAGTACGCAATTTATTATTCATGAAAATTCCAGGGCTCCATAGATTATTTCAGGGAAGCCCGTGGACCGAAGGGAATTCCGCTTCAACGACGAAGCGATTTATCATCTTACAAAATTGAACAACGTTACCGTTCCTGTTCCACTAACAAGTTCCTTTTATCTCTGCGTGTAAAAACCGTCACGGTTCCACAACAACAAACGGTGATCTAATTACTGTTCGAATTTCATTGGTTTTCCTCGGAGTAACCATCGATCAGGTACGGTTTAGCATCTTTCAAACAAGCTTTGGGTTTCTTTCGGAGCCGATGATAAATCTACAGAGACGACGGGAGAACCGCCGAGGAAGCAGCCGCCCTGAAACTGCCTGAACTTCCGGCGCGCGAAGTTGCTGCATCATCGCTTTCGAAATTTGTATCGACGTGGCAGGGTCCAATAGCTCGGGCCTCAAGGTGAGCTCAGCGCTGAACTTCGTGCATTCTCGCGCGAAACAAAGCACACCTAAATTATCCGGTAATGCCGCCGGATAATACAACCGGCCGAGATGAACTGAGTAATCGCGGAACCGAAGTTACGTACGGCTGAATTCTGCTGCGAGCGGAACTGCTGTCGGAATCGAGACCAACCGCGCCCTTATTCCGTAATTATTCCGACTGTGAAACAAGAAAATCCCGAACGGTCTCTAAACACCTTGCTTGATAAGTTAGTCGAACTAATTATTGACCTCTAGCATTTTTAACAGTTTTTTCTTTGATAATCGCGGTTCTACTGTATTGTTCTATGTACGTACTACTTTTCCGAACACTGTCCACTACGGATAAATATTACATAATATCGATCGTAAATTGCTTTAAGCATAAATTAATGATATTTGCGCATAGGTTCGATCAATTGTTACTCAAACACTATTTGCAAATTAGCACAATATTATTTCTCAACGTTTCGATCTGCATTTAGATCATTTTCAAGAGAACCAAATTAACATTGCGTCTTGGCAATGGACAAATTTGTGTTAGACCATTCCTTCATATATTTCACCGTTTCAAAATCAAAGTGTCCTCTCAATGACGTATAGAATCTTGTGTATGTTGTGAAAATTTCGCCCTCCATGGATAAATATTAAATAATATCGATCGTGAATTGCTTTAAGCATACATTAATGAGACCGTTTCGGTCTAGTTTAAGACCATTATCAAGAAATATATAATTGCGTTTGTAAAAATTAAACCACTGTAAATTATATAGTTCCAGTTAACCAGTTAGCCAGCAGTTACCCAGCACGTGTTTATAATACTAACTTTTAAATAATTTTTCACTTAGCAAGTAAGATTGCTCCACAGAACCGTTCGTTTTCGTTTTTCTTTCCTTTTTCTTTTTGTTTTTTAACACGGAAGCTGACTGGAACTATATAATTTACAGTGGTTTAATTTTTACAGACGCAATTATATATTTCTTGATAATGGTCTTAAACTAGACCGTAACGTTGAAAAAAGTTATTTGCAAAATTGCTTAGTTAGTAACAGAGGATCGAATCTTTGCGCAGATAACATGAATTTAGTTATTTACAAGTTGCCGATCGTGATAAAGGAAACAGGTATTGTCCAGTACAAATAGAGCCGGCAGAAACACAATGGACTGGTTTTATCAAGGGTGTGAATTTTCCCAGCGGTTTTTGACTGCGAACCAGGTGAATGTCTGAGAATCTCGGTCAAGGTAATTAACTTTATCGAGTGGGAATTAGCCGTATCGTATTTTACGGGCCGCGAGGATAATTACATGGCGATAAGGTCTCCGGGGCTGTCAGCATCGGGTTGAAGGGATTAAATAGGACGGACGAAACCTGTCCCTTTATCTCTTCCACGAGTTTTCGAGGGTAACACGACGACGACGACGGGGCTCACAGTTTCCTCCTCCGTGCGTCTGCCGCTTTGAAACTGGGCCGTGCGCTAATTAAGGTCTAATTAATTGTTTCACGTGCGCTGCCGGCTTCCAATTATGGTTTCCAATCGATTATACCCAGGCCAGAAGTACGGTGTGGTCCCAGTGTGTTCGACGAGTGAGAGACCGGCTACCCCGCAGTTGTCGACTGTGAGGAAAAAGTTAGAACGAGAAGGAACGAGCAGCAACGATCGCTCGCAAAGAACGAGTAATGGATCGAGAGAACGAAGACGGATGGACGGGCGCGTATACTTGGAGAACGAGGCACCGGCAACGAGCTCTTTTCCACGCCTTTTTAAGGCGATGCGACGCAACGCTCTGCGAGCCTCGATTAGCGACAATCCCTAATTAGCGCCGCGCGCGATTAATTGGGAACGACGCTCGTGGAAGATCGCCCGGATTAATCTAGATCAGTCTGATCATCTGGAAAAAATTATGGGAAGTTCATTGTTCACACTGCGAGATCGTCGATCATCTCTCGTAAGTCCTGCAACACTGTTGGTCCCAGAAAAGCTATTCCCAAAAAATTATGGGAAGTTCACTGTTCTCACTGCGAGATCGTCGATCATCTCTCGTAAGTCCTGCAACACTGTTGGTCCCAGAAAAGCCATTCCCACCGTTGATTTCGCAGCTAATTTTGCGAAACTGCTTCGGACAAGGTGCAAACAGCGTCCGTACACGGGGACTCGCATAAATTTCACGTCAGAAAATTTGATTCCACCGGCAGACAGACACAGGATGTCCAGGATTCGCGAAACCGGATACGCGTCCCGTTACAAGTCCACTTTTCTTCCTGCACGCCGGAAGTCACTGAGACAAAAAAGCCTCGTTGCACGGCGTAGGGTGTCGCGAATGGGAGTTTGGTTGGTATTGCCAACGAAAACACAGCGCGGGTACGTGACTGAGGAAATTACCCCCGCTGCGTACCTGTGTACATGTATATTTTCCCGGTTTCGTGACATCGGAGCTCGGTTCGCGCGTCTTATCTCCGCAGGCTTTCTATGTTTCGTGCCTCCACTCATTTCCATGCGACACCCACGCTTTTCTCTTCTCGCGATTCTCTGAAACCAGGAGGAGACGGCCGGAAAACACGGCCAACGAACCGTGGATTCTTTTGACTGAGACTCTTTGACTCGAAGCATCCTTATTCGCTCATGGCCTCTTTTTGCTCTGTCGATTTTAATTAAGCAGCCCGGATTTTGATGAGTTGAATTCACGAGCGCCGTATGGATCGCTTGTTCGTTTATTAGCTGGTGTATGCATGTGAATCTTATTTTAGAGATTCTAATTGTTGAAGCTTAACACGTTAGACGCCCAGCGTAATTCGACTAAGCAGGGGCACAAATCCGACCGTCGGTACCCAGAACGGTATAATGTGTTTTTAATCAATTATGCATCAATTATTTGAATATGCATCAATTATATGGTCTCCGAAAAGCTCTAAGTACGAAATCATGCTGCTCGAGAGTGCAGCATAAATCAGGTTTTGTTCATATAAGCTAAATAATCCAATGCCATTCTCTGATCATGATTACTCCACAATATTAACGACAATGAACTTAGAAACATTATCTGCTCGAAGAATAGTATCCGATCAGAGCTTTATTTTTCATTTAATTAATAATCATATTGATTGTTCCTCTCTATATGCGCAAATCACTTTTTACGTATCAGAACGTGAATTGAGAAGAACAGCTGGTTTTCAAACACTTCCAGCCAAAAAATCAAATGAAAATGTGCTATTTATAATTGTGTTGATTTTTTCATTGATTCTTTAATAAATTTAAAAATGTAAATACCTAGGATTATATGATAATACCATATCAATTGTACCATTATTAAATTTTTCTTTTTGTGCATGTCCCTTCTTTGTTATTAAACGAGTAGTCTTGTATCTTTCTCTTTTTTTTTTCGTTATTATAAACACTTATATAAAAGGACTTCAGTCCATCTATAATAAATAATAATAATAATTAACTTGAACAAGAAGAGCGTCACCCATATTGGGTGACGGGCCCACACGGAAACCGCGACCAACGTGTAAACAACAAGAATGTTTTGGTACGTTGCTCGTCGGCTCTAAATTCCATTGAAGAGTATCACGGAGGCAGTCTCGAATTTCCATAGTTTGTTTGTCACTCCCATTCGCAGATTTCGCCGGTCCATTATCCATTCTGCAGAAAGAAGAAGAGGGACGTGTAACATAAAGCCTGCCGGCGCAAATGAAGAGCGGTTATTGTATACGCGGTTCGAAAGCATCCGATCCAAGGGGTTGGTCGGGCAAAAATCGAAGGGTGGAGACCGTGGGAGGATAAATCTCGCCTGTATTTACGGTCGATGTATTTACGCGTTCATTTGCACAGCCGAACGTTGGCTGGCTACCTCGATGCAAGGGATGGTTGCGCGGCCGTGGTGTGGGTAGGCTAGCCTCGGGGCGTAAACACAAATTTGAAAATTTTCTCCCCTCCGGTTTCAGTGCAAACGACACCTCCTCGTTCATTAGCGCTACGTGTCGCGCGAAACCTAATCTACGCGAGTATATACGCGAGAACTCGCGAACCAATGGATCGTGGTCGAGGCTCGGGGCTAGTCGCCGTAAAACGGAGAACCAGATCCACCGACCCCCTCCCCGCCCCCTCTCCCGTGTATTTACCCTCGCCAACTCGAACAACTCGCATAAATTTCGGCGATTAGTTTTTGGTCCGATCGACCTTTTGCCCATCGACCCTATCGCGCGGAGGTTGTTGGTTTTTCGGCTGCGGTGGGAATTGATACAATGGAAATTGCTCCTGGGAGCATCCGTAGCCTCGTTTCTGCTAACCATAGAGTGTAGAAGTAGATGGGTGTGATACTGAATGAGTAATTTCACAATGTTTAGGGATTCGTTAGTAATAGGTGACTGGAACATTGTTTGGAATCGATTTTCATGTGTATGATAATTCACAAGTTTTTTGGTACATGAAAGTTTTTCTCGATCGAAATTGTAATAAAGATTAAATTTGTGATTTCGGCGCAAAGTTCGATCATTAAAACGATCATTTCCTTTTTTCGTTTTTTGCGTTTTGTTATGTTGTCATACGCAATTTTCTACACTGGTCAATGTAGAACAGTATGTTCCAGTTATGTGGTTCAAATTTTGCCGCCTAATGATCTTGAATTTTCACCAATCGATACCTATCAAACATCAGATAAATGTCGTGCGATATCGCATATATCTTTTAGGTTCGAAACGCGTGTTTTCAGTTACGTATCTGCCACCATGAATGATATCCATAATTTTACCGTAACTCAATATATTATATTTTTTTTCTAATTATTTTGCCACAGCATGTAAGTGTTTTTTATTTTTGGTTCTTATATGTTTTCCCACAGCTGTGTTGCAAATCCTCTTTTTGTTTCTAGTTTTATTAAGTATTAATTTTTTCAAACGCAGAAATGTAGCTCTTGAAACAGATCCACACAGGGATCGAAACGTTGAGTTAAATTAATTTGCAAACTTGCTGTTGTTTTTAATGATCTAACCTTGCGCTGAAATCACAAATTTAATCTTTTTTTGGTGCAGTCGAGCATGTAGTATTTCAATCAATATAAAATCGTCACGCAAACAAGATCAAATCCAAGATGCACATCCAGATGCACATTTTGCAAACTTCTCCCTCGTTCCACGGATTAACGCCGGTTTGCATTCCTTCATTTCCCGCATCTTTCCTAAATTTCCCGATAACCCAGTTCATCCAATGCAGTTTCTTTCCTCCGATTTCAGTCGAACTTTTCTCCACTAAAGTTTTCATCTTCGCCCCCGGAGTTCGTGGAAAAGTTCTCCTTAATTAGCTCGAGGTTTAGTCCATCGAGAGACACCCGATCGTGAATTGCAGCTTCACAGCGTGCTTCGTTTGTATCTTGAGCCGGTGTGAAAAGGGTCTTCAAGTCACCACGTGGTGGGCTCTTTCTTCCAAAGATCGGTGAAAGAGGCCCTCGGATAGGCCTGCGAGTGCACCGGCCAAGTGCAGCGTGCACCACTTTAGGCTTTCACGCTCGAATGACCCTGTAAAGTTCCACGATCGCCGGTTTGGATCGGCGATCTCCTTTAGCAGTATGCGGATTCGCTGCCAGTGTTTACGAAACCGACGATGGACACTCAAGTTCTCTTGCTCCCTCTCTCTCTCTCTATTCGAATCGTTCAAGCGAATGCACTTTGGTCAGGCACGATATGACCCTGTACAGGGTGTCCTGACTCAAGGATACACCTATTCCGTTTCTTTCTATCCTATTCTTTCCCAATTACTTTAAATTAAAAGCGATCTTTTATACTCCTCTTCCGATATTACAGCGCTATTGTTTATTTTTAACTTTATCAAAAAATGTAAGATTAGGATTTAGCGCCTAACGTTTATACTACATAACTTCACTTTATACATACTATGTTATATACTTCTCTATTTTTCTATCTTTTTTGCATAATGTCATAACAATGTATGCTATATAAACCAAACTAGGTTTACGACATCAATAAATAAATAAATACGCCTCTTCCAACACAATTTAAATTACAATTACAAATCATGTTTAACGATGTTAACCCCTTGCCGTGCTTTAACGAGTCTGACTCGTGATGAAAATTTTGGCCCAAACATGAATATGACGAGCCAGGCTCGTGAATAGATCGTCGGATCAAACATAAACATCACGAGCCTGGGTCGTGATTGAATGTTAGCTTCTATCAGTACGCCACCAGAGTTAGTCACGAGTCTCATAATTGCTGTGACAAAGTAGTTTATATTATTATATTGAAATTTAATAATAAACCCTTACAAAATGCAAAATAAAAGAGGTTTAAGTTGGGCCCGAGTTTCGTCGAGCTAAATGGCACGACAAGGGGTTAAAAGCGAACGGGGTATTTAGGTGGTTTCTTTTAGGACCACCTTGTTTATATGATCGCCAAGGCGTATGCGTACACCACACAGCTTGCCAGGCCGATTCTCGTGGCACGATCGTATTTGCGCGATATGATATTGCGGGTGAAATGTCCGTTTGTTTTACATCGTGTCCGGTACGGTTGGTTCTTCCGCCGGAAATCCGTAATAGACACATCGGCGCAGCCCTCGATCCATCCACAGTACGCGTGCAAGCCAGACATGTGGGGTTCACATGTTAGGTTCGTCGTTCCTTCCTCGTCGTCGGCAACCACGCGCAACAGTTCGACACCCCGTTAATTGTAAAAATGATCCTACAAAGCGAGAATCGATATCGTAAAATAAATTGAATCGACGGATCCTAAAGAGGCGAGTAAAAGGGAAACTCGATAAAGTGAGCATAGAAGCAAGCAACAACGCGGAGTAGAAAAAAAGAGACAACAACCGAGCTGAAAGCGTATTACGGGTTATTCAACCGATAACAAAGCTCGGGAAACACACGGCCTCGCCGTATGTGAGCCTGCAACCAGAAACTCGAATGAAACACGCGACGCGATACGAGGCGGACTATAAAGAACTAAACGGACAAGTAATCTATAGTAGATTGCAAACGGTGGGCGGCTGGGCAGAGCCGGGCCGGCTCTCCGTAAATCGGGGAAAATCGTTGTTTATCAAAGTCGTATATTCCTGGAAACGGTGTAGAGATACTTCGCCGGATAGAGTGGAGAGCGATACAAGTTCCCGCGGTTAATTTCGTAATGCCCCATTTGCGCGATTCGAGGGCGGACAGGGCGAAAGTTTACCGGGCCGGGTAAACAGGTCCTCTCGATTCTGCCAGGGATACTCGAAACAATTCGTAGGAGTGGCCTGCGAGAGTTTTCGGCTTCTGTTGGCTTCGTTCTCCACGATCGTTCAGCCCCCTTACCGATTGTTCCGATGGACGGCTGCATGAATCGATTTTGATCTTCAGTCTAGTTATGAGTTATTAATAGGCTGCGGATCTTTATGCAAAATAAAGAAATGTTTCCGTTAATTGCAAGTTGTCTGTGTACGAGTCACAAAGGATCCTAGTAACCGTGGCCCATGTGGGTCGAAGCAGGGTAACCTGTACTAGTCAGGGGCGTAGGTTATGATTACGGTGCGGACGTGATGTTCCGTCGCGTAGGAATAGGACACGCGGTTCTTTCGGACAATATTTATGGTACGTTCGTGACTAGGAATCTTCCTCGAAGATTCAGTCAATTAGGGTCTTCCGGTGACCATTCTAGCCATCGCCAGATGTCTATTTTTCTGTATATACAAAGTTACAGAGTGCCATAAACCCGGTCGCGGAAAAAGGTCCTGTTTCGGCCGATACGTACGGTGTCGAGTGACGGAGCATCTCTCTCACGAATCGTCTCTCTCTTTCTCAGAAACAGGCCTCCTTCAGAGCCATGGGAAAGAGAGCTAAACATTCTTGAGGACGCTGATTGGTAACTGCAACTTTCGGCAGGAACCAATCAGTGCATTTTCTTCTTCAACGCGAACGGTTTAGAATTCAAACGCAGACAGTTCTCTGCTAGCTCTCGGACGAGCAATATTGTTGAATCCGCGAATAGACAAGCACAACGCACCGGCCGTTGTCTTGTCGATCTAAGTATTAGTTTGAATACTTGCATCGCGATATTACGTGGTCCAACGATCGGGACAATCGCGCCAAATTCCGCGCTATCATTTTAAATCCCTTGCGTGCGCTAGCGTATAAGGCAGGACCTGCTAGAATTGCCTTACTGACGAGTCCACTAGCAGGTCCGGGACGAAACGCTTCTTTTAATGTATCCCTCTTAAATCGATCCGATACAATCGTTCTTATATCACTTTACCCATTGAACCGGCTACCCAATATTAATTTGGCGGGTAGTATACAGTCGTACGAGGTCATTCTCGAGTCGACGTGTCCGCAGTTTTCATAACCGGGCTCAAGCCTTACAACCTTGAGTAGGAATACGTCCGCTCGTCACTTGAGAGTGTCCTCGGGAATCTACGACTTAACACGTGACTTCAGGTTATTTTTGAGATTTAGCGGAACTTTCTGTTTTATGATAATTTATTACGGACTTCGTATTTTAGCTAAAGATCTTAATAGCCGTTGACGTACCGTAATACATCTACAGACCAAGTGTTAAGGATCAAGGGCCTTAGGTAGGCAACGAGGACTCAAGGCGAGGGTATCTCCAGAAGTGGCCAGCTTCCCTCACCTTGTCGCCTCCTTAAGGGCGTCCGTTAATTTCAAGTTAAGCTATGATTGGTTTGCGGAAGTAACCGTCTACGATGCGGAAACGTATAAATGAACGCAGCAAAGGAGCAACGGGGTTGTCGTTATAGCGCGCACAAGATCTATATGTATTGAATATATATTGAATATATTTTGTGAATAAACGTTTACGCCCGATACTTTAATATTTTTTTCGGACATCCTTACATCTGCTAATACGCATACATACACACATTCAATTCTGTCAGGATGGCCGAACTAGAGGGTTGAATGTATGTATGTATCCGTCTTAGCAGACAACCCTATATATTGTTAAATTTATAAAAATAGAAAATCGAAAATAATGACGGAATTGAAAAATTACGATCGTCAACGAATTGGAAAAAGAAAACAGATCGAAACGACCGCGCACGTGATGCACACGTCTGTAGAAGATTGATTATAACAAATACAGCTTTTCCTTACAATAATGTTGCGGAGGCTTCTGCGCTGTCTTGCCGGTGAACACATTATTGTAAACAATAACAAATATTTATTAAATATACAACAGTTAACAGCAGATAAATGTGCGATCGTTGATGTGCGTTCTCGTTTCAATGGCTCGAGAGGATCTGATCTCTTCTTACTTTTTATCAACAACCTTTTTGTCTGGATACCGCAATATCGATCCGACAGGCGACTTCTCTCGATCTCTGTGTTATCTTCAGAATATTACAGGGGAAGGCAACTTCATCTCGTGCCGTCGTAACAATATTGTTCTCTGTTTGACTATCTTATCAAACTGAACCAAATGTATCAATGTCCTTTTAAATCTTTCCAATATGCCCACTGTTTTAAAATGTTTCAGGTTTTAAATAAAGCTCCTATGAAAGATCGATTCTTACGAATTTGTTTGCCGACCCAGATCACAGGCATCCACGAAAAACATTTTCTCCACGAATTACTTATGATCCGAAAGGATCGAACGGGGATGAAGCCATCAGTTTTGAGCGAAGATAGAAGACTGTGCCAAATGGACGGCGTTAAAGTGGACTCTTGTCCGAAGAGCAGGGACATCTTTTTTCAACGGGATCACGAGCCAAGCTCGACTGGTCATGTTGAACAAAGAATGAAAGCGATTCAACGCGCGGAGGAATTAAAGCGGGGAAGTTTTCCCGCGGCGGTCTCGCGTCAGAAAAGCAGAAATGGCGAAACACGCGCGTGGCTCTCTTTCTCGGGCTTGTTTATACATTCCTGGGACGCCTCAAAGAGAAAGTTTCGGCGGTGGATGATTCTAATAAAACGCGGTTTGAATTTCAATGCTGAGGGAACGGAAGACTCGTCGTAAAACCGGAAAGAACGAACCATTCTTCGAGCTGAGTGTCTGGGGCCGAACGGATCACTTCGGACTCGAGAATCGACGGACGAATGGGTTCAGCTGACTCGGTATCTTCGGTATTGGACCTTGTTCAAATTCCAATATTATCCATTCTAGTAAAAACTTTACTTTTGATAGAGCGATGATACGATTTAACCGTTCGCTGCATGGTGTATCATATCTGACACAGTTAACAAAATCTGGTATATAACAAACTAATAATGTATTTTCTTACAATTCTAAACTATGTTTATTTTTCTGAAAATGTTGTTTTAATTTCTTTAAATATTTTTCCCTTAAATAAAACACAAAAACTGAGCTTCTTTCAATTTTTTCATCCCAATAAAAAAAACATACAGTGAAGGGTTAAATTGTTCTATCTATAGGGTTGATTGTGTGTTATGTATATTATATATAGTTATAAAGAAAATATATTTCTTTAATGTAAACATGGCATCTTGTCGTCATGTCTTGTAAGATCGATATAGTACAGATCGGTCAAGATAGAAGATAGCCACACGTTCAGAAGGAATTGAATAGTAGAGAAAATCAAAGAGTAATTTAAAATTGTTTTTGTTAATAGAATTGTAAGGGGAACTGTGTTGGAAATAACTTTAATGTCGTTTCTCTTTTAACGGGTAAATGTAAATAATGTAAATAATGTAAATATTTTACAATAATAAATTTTGAAAACTCTTTTAACAGGGCAACGAGTGATCATTTCTGGACAATTTTCCCGTGAGATCGAACAGGATCTTATATAGTTAAATTTATAAAAGTAGAAAATCGAAAATAACAATAGAATTGTACAATTACGACCGCCAACGAATTGGAAAAAGAAGACAGATCGAAACGAACGCGCCCGTGATAATAAATGCGGCTATTCCTTACATGTATAACGAAACAGTAACTAAACTAATTACAAAAGAATTCATGCAAATCGATCAATATTTCAGGGTTTAAATGAAAACGCCTTTCGCGTAATGATGCTGATCAGTGAATTTAGCGAACCTTGGACGCGTTTCCGAGGAAACTGGCGAACCAAAGCGATCAGTCGGCGCGGCTTTCGCTAAATCGAGAACGCGCGGAAATTGGCTGCAGAAGGCCGCAGTTCATCAAGAGGAATGGATGTTCTTGCAGCGGGAGTGAAATCTAGCAGGTCCCGGCAGCTGGTCGTCCGATTAGTTCGGTCATCAACCGGGACCGAGCTCGGTCCAGCCCGAAGTTCTGGTGTTATTTAACGAGTAACACGTGCACCGGCGAGCCTGTGCGTCTTGTGCCGCCGCGTTTTACAAGGAAGTGCATATATGGACGGTCAGGCGGACTGCAGTGCCGTCTGGGGATCGCCCCCGAAGAGGAATGGCGGTCGCAGGACACTCGGTGGACCTCAGCGACCGCAGATTTACGAGGGCCCCGGCCCGGACCGTGCCGCCGTTGCGACGAGAATTTCGAATGTTTTGCGCCGCTACCGCCCCGGAAAATAATGTGCCGCACTATTTCACCGGCTTAATTACTTTTTGCGTGTAATTGATTAGAATGTGGAGCCCTCAACGTGGACCTTCGGACCCGCTGGCCGGTCGCTTCTCGCTCCGTTAAAAATTTCGTTTAAAATAACGTCACATATCAACAAGCGGATTCGCGTGTCTCGAATAAGAAGCATCACGCGAAAATATATTCGAAGCATTAACGACCGTGTGTGTAAATAAAAGCTAAAGAGTCCGAGGCCATAAAGTAAAAAAACCATGCTACCACGAGATTCTCAATTTTATTAGGTTCCTCTAGACACGGGCCGTCGGGAAAGCTAATAAAAGCTGTCCGGTTCCTTTCCGTTCCGAAGCTTTTTTCGCCTTTCCCGGTCCGGTGAAAAATCTCTCGGTCGCGGACGCGACGCGACGGCTCGTAAACGGCCCGTGGTCCCCGCATATTCTGCCGCTACCATTGTTCCGAAATTAGCGTTTCATGTAAATTAATTTCCAGGCTGTCGCGCGAACGCTCGTGCTTCCGTTCCGCGTGACGAGCGACACATTCACCCACGCAAACCGAGCCCGTTTGCGACGATAATGACACTCGGCCCCCCGTTGTCCAGGAACACCCCCGATACTTTTCGCGATAATGAACTCGGATAGAAACGTCGATCGAAGCTCATTTCAGCTACAGTGAATTTCAGAAGAAACAAGAAGATCATAAACTCCGTGGAGCATCGTCGCGAAATATTCTTACGCGGTTTCTCGCGTCGCATTACCAGAATCAACCCTCGGCTTCCGCTCGTTTGCATAATTCCTGCTCCCGATGGTCCTCCCGAATGAATTTCATCGCGAAGAAACAGCGCTCGGGTATTGGTTTTCAATTTACTCCTCTGATCGGCGATAGAATCAACCACGGAATAATGGGAAACAGATATTGGATGATGTGGAGCACCCTCGGACGGAATCAACGTAGAAAAGTAACCCGGGAATTATTTTATCGGGTAAACGATCTCCGCCTCGGTCCTCCAGGATGTCGTAATACCGCTAACCCAGATTATCCGTTATGGTTCCAGAGTTTTCTTGGGGAGAGCCTTATCGGAATCATCGCGTATGAGACACATATGCCTATTTGTTGGTGGCTTAGCGAGATAAGCGTGTCAAGGGACTTTTCTTGATCAAGAGTAGGATGCTTCGACAGCTAGACCGGAAGCTTCGTTTACGTGGAATTATTCAGTGAAAATTTGACAAATCTTCGTGAATCCTATGACGAGGATCGGTTTCGAATTTATGCATTTGCGATGATATGAAAAATGTTTGCTTCTTAACAATTGAATGGAAAATTAATCTCAGCATTCGACAGAAATTGTCGAGTTCCCGGTACTCGACCGATTGGACAATATTCGTTTTGTCGATCGCTCGGTCGCAGTGAAAATCGGGAATAAAAAAACCGTGATCGTGGAAAGAAAGAATTGTTGGTTCGTGCCCGAGGAACACGTGCATCGCGTTGCGTCAAATGCGCCCGTCGAATCCACGCAACCGGGAGTCGCGTGTTCCCAGTTGGAAAACTAACGCGTAGGTGGCCGTGGCACCGGTCTAGCATAGAAATTGGCAACGAACGAGTGACCGACGACCCTGTCCAAAAACCGAACGTGGAAATTTATGCGAGTTATTCGAGTTCCTCGCAAACTAAATTTTCCAGCAGCTGTCTCGCCGCCGAGGGCCGTGTCCCCATCACGCGTTCGTGATTGGACTCCCCGATCACGGTGACAACCGTTCTAACCGAATCAAGAGCTTTTTTTCCGATGTCGAAAACTGGACAACCCGGGAAAAAATGTTTTTTAGTCTGTTCTGTCATTGTTGGCCGCAACCTCGATCGGTTCACGCTGGAAAGACACTTTTCTGTGGATTCTATTTCTGAATTAAAAGTCGATCGACAATAGTGGAAAATTCGCTGCATATCCAAGATCCGGGCCGTCGACGGGTCAGCCGGATATTCGCAACGTTGCAAAGTCGATTCCGTGGAATCGCGTCGATTCGGGCAGCAGCATGATCGTCGTTTCGCGGGATAATGAAACCGGGATCGTTCCGCGCGATCGAGGGCAACGCCGTGCAATTACACCGATGCCGTACGAATAATTGAACGGGCCCGGATCGATTAGAATGACAACGCGGAATTAGCGGCGCGACAACATCGCGCGTATTATTAACGCGCTCGCACGAAACCCGGCTCTGTCTGTCTGTCTCTCTCTCGTTCTCTCGCTCTCTCTCTTGTGCGTCCGTTCCCCGCGATTTATTATTATTAATGCATGCAAACTCGCTGGATCACCCGGCTTTTTGTTCCCCGTCCGTGACATTTGTAGTTAATGCTTTGGGCACACAGCACGCGGGAGGGAACAATGTTTGTTTGTAGTAAATCGCGACCGACTGATTGCCCGGCTACAGATTGAACCTTTACCTTTTTAGCGGACCCCTGCTCACCGTCCCTCTCCCTTCGATCCCCTGCCGCATTTGGCCCAGCCCCGGCTAGAATTAAAAATTCTGCGCGAGTTCGTCTGCTTTTGTTTTCAACTCTCTCGTCGCAAGAGCCTTTTTTTCGAAACCTTTTCTCGCGTCCACCTTTCACTCGATCCTGCCGCACTTCCTGGCAAATTAAAAATTCTCCTTGAATTTCTTCGTTTTTTGGTTCAACTGGTCCGAAGCGGAGTAGCCTTTCCAACCAACTTTCCACGGTTCGCGTGTGTTTTAACGAATTCTGCTGCGTTGCTTTATTTTACCACGGATTGCTGTTTATCAGCACACTTTCTTCCTTGTACATGTCTGTGTCTCTCTGTTCAAAATATATTTGTAATGTATATTATATTATGACAAAGTATAAAAACATAAATTTTACCAATTTTATTGAGAAACGTAAAAAAATGTCAATGTTGTTCAGACCAGTCCTGAAGAATACAGATCGACAGGAACTATTTCACTGCCGTCATTGTTTCAATGGATTAAAGTTTCACGAAGAATTCTATGAAATCCTAGTAAATCGTTCACGTTGCAAATATTTAATATTTCCATATAAAAAAGCACAAATAATTGCTAGATCAGCATCATGCATTCCTCAATTCTGGAAAAAAACGTGCAACAGATACATTCCCATCAGCGCGGTTCAATTTTCACGAGACAAAAAAATAAATTTCTTTTTATGTATTGACTATCTTTACGAATTTATAGAAAACAAATTCGCAGCAGATTCGGAGCGCAGTTCAATTCCAGTCTGGCTTTCGCGAAATTGATTCGCGAGGCCGCTTTTCACGAGGACAAATGATTCAGGGGAACGGGATCGCACAATTCAGACTCCGATTATTTTCTTTCTGTTTGTTGAATAGGACAGCGGGAAATCAATTTTTATTCGAGTAAGAGGAGACCACGGGAGAATCGTTTCCCGACTCCTTTTGCGGGAACAAAGCGGAGAATCGAGTATCGTTATGTCAGCCGTGCTTGCCCATAGTATTTGTCCAAAACCAATATCTCGCTGGGCTGCACCGGTCGCGCGAGTACCATCTCTCCAGTGCATCCACGTGCATCTGCACCGAACGTGTCCTGGTGCCGGGCACTGCCCGTCGTGGCAAACGTACGCCGCAAAGCCAGACCTGTTCACGAGTTTACGTTTTGTCGACCGATTTTTGTCGGATCGTTTCATCGATCATGCGACAGCTGATCGAACGAATAATCGCACTAGACCTTTCACCAAACAAAAGCACACGAGTTACATAATGAATTATGAACACCGATGCAGTATATTTTTAATTCATTTAAATGATCTTCTCCCGTTTTTTAAGGATGTTCTGGAGGTATATGAAAACACAACAAAATTTTTGAAAATTTTACAAGACATAATTCTTACTAAATTAATGCAATTAGCATAGTTTGAGTTCGATTCACTGCTCAGCTTAATATTTATAGCAACATAAAGTTTGCACATTTTACGACGCCTTCTTATGAAGAATTCATAAAATTCCACCTTAAACACTATTTAAAACCTCGAAAACGCAACTAGAAATTCCATTTTTTTATATACATATATAGTAAAAATTATGTAATTAAATGTGTTCAAAATTTATTAGGATTCACTAAACAGTTACAGAGCAAAAAATTATAAACTGTTACAAAACGTCAAAATATCACCTTTTTTGTTATTATCAGAACAGTTTATTATCAGTAATAACCATGAATATTGCTTTCTGAGGTATTGTTAATTTATTTAAATATTTATTTTTAACTTTATATTGCGTAATTATATATATTGAGTATCAAACAGATTTGCATATATTATTTTGGAAAACATCAGAAAAACGTTGAACATGCAAGCAAAATGTCACTAAAAAATACAGTTTCTTCGTTTTTGCATCGTCTTCAGCGAAGGCATCGTTATCGAGATAGTAACCAATCACACTTGATTTTCCTATAGGGGGGTTCTACGGCGTGAGCCATTCTACACTTGAAAAAGTCAGCGACCATGTACGGTGGTAATATAAGATCGAAGTCAAGGAAGGAATTGCGTAGGGAACGGCATTTTTCACGAACGGAGAAGCGTATTCCTCGCGCCGGTGAAGGCTCTGTGCGTCTCGTTTCGCGGGAAGGGGTTAACGCAATTAATTCTTGAGGGTTTATTAAAAATAATTGCAAAAGCAATTGCTCGGGGCTTTTTGCTCGCGGTTCGCGGCTCGTTTTTCGGTGGCCGTCGAGCTCACTGACGAGCTTGCAAATTAACTGTTTCGATTATACGACGTTCGAGCTCGCCGGGTTATCGAACGAAGACGCGACACGACCGAATGGAAATGAATGCCCTGCTATCCGGCGAGTTTATCCATATTAATCCGGGGAACGGGGATGATGGCCGACTGTGTCCCGCATCGATATCGAACAACCGGACTGTAATTAATACGTTTCTTTGCCCCTTAATTAATTAATTTATTTATTTATCCCGCGAGTAAATCTTTCTCTCTCTCACTCTCTATCCTTTCAACCGGAAATATCATAAATGCGGTGGCAGAATTGGTATAAAAAAGAAGTCGAGAATGGACAACGACAACGTCACAAAAGCAAAAATGAATTTGCATAACGGCAAGACCCGTATAAAGAACTTGAAATATTTTATTCACTGTGTTTGAAGTGAGAGTTGCCTTTGAATTTTCTAGAAAAATCCTGGCTTGATTGGACCGTAGGCGAACGATATTTTCAGGGTAAATGTTGTGGATAATTTGTATATCGATCGGATGTTTGAATATAAAGTCGCAATTAGACTGCAGTGGATTCATGGAGAATAAGAATGTTCCTCGTCGATTGGCAGAGGCAGAAGACGAAAAGAAAATACTTTTAATAAGTCGAACTTTTTATATTTATATTTCACTTATTTTCTCTTCAATGTGAAGCCTTAAAAAACTCAAAAATTCCCATTTTCATGAAGATTCTTCTAACGATATCTGCTCCAAGTTCACCTACAATCATCAACCCCACTATCAAACACCTGTCAGAAGACTTTAGAGAGGTGAGATCGAGAACCAATGAAACGTCGGAGAACAGAGTTGATTGCTCGCTATAATCGCGCTGTCTGTCCCAAAAGGCGTCGAAACCGAGATCAGGGGACCCGGAATCCGATACATAAAGCGAACTGTTTTATTTATATTCCTAACGATCGCTTTTTACGATGGTTCTCGCGTGAATTTCGATGCGATCCTGGCTAGGTCGTGTCGCGAGCAGCCGCGTTCCCCTCGGAAAATAAAAAATATTACACGTAGACGCGTACGGGTACACAGGTACATAGAGAGGCTGGTTTTTCGCCGCTCGTAACGAGAGCCGGCGATCGATACGATGGTTTTTCGCCGGCTCGATACACACAGAGGAAAGAGGCGAGAGAGAAAGAGGAAGAGAAGCGATACGCACGCCGGCCGACATTAAACAAATTTGCCCGGCGTAAAATCTATAATCCCGGCGGCGGCGGGGGCCGGTGATAATTACCACGGCAGTCGTCGCTGTAATTTAATAATTGCCGGTAATTTCGCGTCGTTTACTTCCCTCCGTTCCACGCCGCGATCCCACGGCTGCGGGAATCGCGATCCACGGTTAGAAATACCGGTGATTGATCGATACTGAGGACTGGGAACTAGCCAATGATCGGTTTTGGAAATTTCTATGAAATAAAAATTCGAGAATCGAGCGTCCTTTATTCAGAGTGCGTAAATTTTTCGGCGACATGTCCAAATCTGCCAAATTGTTCCCCGGAACCAGAATATATATTTTTGCTATTGTTTCTTTTACGTATGACGAATTTTTATTCATCAATTTTTCACGTGTTTCTATTATTAACAAAAAGGTTTTCCACGTTCAATCTACGAAAACTTATAGCTACAAACGTTTGTTTGACGGAATACAATTGACAACATCAACAACGGACCCAATTACAATAACTATTATACCTGGATATTACGTCCAATGCATTCAGAAAAATCAGACAAATCATTAACCATCTACCCAAAATCAGAAGATTGCATTGCAATTTGATACATCAATAACAGTGAGGAAATGTTTAAATTACAATATAATATTACCTTGAACAAAAGAGATTTAAAAGACTTATGTAGAGGCATTGACGGTAACAACAATATTAATCACGTTAGTCCATGTTTCACGAAACGATACAAAGAAAGGAATGACGAAGATTGACGAAAACAATGATAAATGTAATTTATGATTATAGAATAATCGTCACTGATAGGAGAAATGTACAAATGTAATGGAGAGAAATTAATAATTAATGAAATTGCGGGTGACAATGATGCAGGTTGACGTGTGCGCAAAAATTTAAATAAGATGTTTTCATGGGGATTGATAGGGATGAAATATACTCGCGTGGTATAACGGCGGAATAAATAATTGTATTTCAAATTAATTATTGTAATGAATGCATATTAATAACACTTTGTTAGTACGCCCGTGAATTCTGATACAAATGAGCGAATGATACGCAATGGCTACGGTATATGTGGAGGGTAATAAATACGACATGTGTAGGCTGGTATTGCAGTAAAAAAATACCTCGCAACCATGCACACCAGATCGTTTCATATGAGCCTTCTTCATTCCCTACATAATCGACTCTAAATATTTGCCCGACGGTGCCAGTACTTCCACTAAGTAGAAACAGTCGGCCATGGTCAGACATATCAAGCGTACCTTCAAACCGCGCAATGCACAACGAAATTTCTTGCACGTTTTTATTCAGTTCTCCATGTAGATCAATCTCTTGCAAATGTTATTTTGGTAATTATATAAAAAAGGTCTGCGTACTCCGATTTTGATGAAATTTTAATATGCTATGCAGCAACACATTCCGAACTTTTTCCTGTTCCAATATAGGGGAGTCGCTTTTAGTATAACTACCTAGTATTTAGTAAATAAATAGTAGTAAATAATAGTAAAAAAAAATAGTAAAAACTATTTAGTAAAACTAGGAACAGGTTTACGTTGCCGCGGAGCAAGCAGGAATACGAAAAATTCAATAGAGTATTAGCGATAGTCTTTTGTAAATATCTCGAAAACTAAAAGCGAACCCCCTATATTGGAAACGGAAAAAGTTGTTCAAAATGTCGAAATCTATAACATATTAAAATTTCATCAAAATCGGAGTACGCAGACCTTTTCTATATAATTACCGTTATTTTTATCCAAAAGCGCATTAAACATATAAATATCCCAATAAAATATTTTCGATAACAATGTAATAAAAATTAGAAACTCAAGTTGAGAGTAAATACTCAGGTACTTAATGATTTTAAATTATTGTTCTTAAAATAATGCTTCTTTCCGGCAATTTCGAGTCCAATGGTAGTGTATTAATTAAATCAGCGTGCAAGTTCTTTTATGAAGATGATACGAGTATATTCGTGTTAATACGACAGTGTACATACTCGATGTAACGTTAGCACCGCAAGAAACGAGTAATTACCACGCGTTTCCCAGCATCATCTACGCTCAGTTGGAACTACGGTTTTAGACTTCGTCGAACTTCCCATCCCCAAACGCTCATCTTTATTAGTCGTTCGGTCAAATAGTTTCCTCGTCGACGTCGTAAACCTTCGACTTAATTTCACGCGCAAACTTTTCCGTTCAGCTTGAAATTAGAAGCCGGTGGGCTCGCGTTAAATATGCCGCAACCTGGCTTAAATATGGCGGCTGTTTCCCACCGTTTTATGACGCTTTGTACCCGCGGCTCGACCGTCTCCACAAACAGTCAAAGCAAGAAAACGAACCATTCGGAGCGGAACACCGCGGCATTCTGTACATCTCGCATAAAAACCCATCGTGTATTAAAACGGACTATTTATTCCAACGGTGCGGCATTAATACTAATTAATAGAGCGGTCGTTCATGCGTCTGCGGCATCTGTGCATCTTTCGAATGTGTACGAGGGAAATTCGTATCAACATTCATTAGAAAATCTTGGAGAGATTAGATAAACATTCAATTTCATAAAAGAAAATAATGTTAGGCTTCATTCTGGTAGAATATATTTAATCCTGCGAATGTAGAAGTTTTTTTTATGAGCTATTCCAGTTTGATTTGTTTGTGTTATAAAGAATTTTACATCATCGGAGTAATATCTCCGATTATTAAATGGAAGCTAATAGAAACGATGTCAAGTAGCAGAACGATATACTTGTAGCAAATGAAGCAAGCAATCGAGGTATGCTGCGAATTTCAGCGGGTCTCGAATTGAATATTAAGACAGGTTATCGATCAGCGAGTTTCAATGGTGATAGTAATTAATACGCGAGTGGCAGGCTTTGTGCTCGAGCGATCGCGTCTTGGGCAGGCCGAAAGGTTCGCGACAGTGCGAAGAGGGTCGCTGAAAATTTGATTCGTCGATTGGGATCGTTGATTAAATCAGGCTCTCGAGTTTTCCATCGGGTTCTCGAAGCTGTTTCCCGGCGTGTTTCAGCGCAGGGCCGGAAAACTCTCGAGCCGGGCTCGCGGGCAAATCGAATTTAGCTGGCTCTAATATCGATATCAATAACTGGATAATCGAATCCGTGCTCTCGATTATTGTAAATTGCGATCGGAAAGCCCGTGCGGAAAGGAAGTCGTCCTTAATTCCGGGTCGGCGAACGAGATTTTCGTAGAAACGAGCTTTTCGAACAGTGTAACACTGTTTCCATTCGCTAATTACGACTGAGAAACGTTTGAACGATGTCCACCATCCCTTACGTTAACGAATCGCAGATTTATATATGAAATAATGAAATACACGGTCTTTCTTGATCGCGAAATTATCTGATTCGATTGCGCACGCGAGCAAGCCCGGCGCACGGTTAAATTGAAAAATTAATGAACCACAATACCGAGAGCAAATATTTCCTTTTGATTCACACTTTTTGATATCACTCTCCCGAGAAATTCATTTTCGCGATGCTATTCGAGTTATACGTTTTATTAGCGCACCCATAGAAACTCGCCCCGACGAGCTTTGCTCGAATGAAGGGAGTATTATTCGGATATCCGTTGTTCCCGCGTAACATTTCTGTAAAGACGAGCTTTCAATTATGCAGTATAATCGGGAGTATAAATATTTTATGGAGAATTGTATTCGCACAATGATTCGGTAATGCAAGCTTTCCTGATTTAATATATTCCCGTGCATAAAAGTTTCACAGCGAAGACGTATTAAATATTTATTACACAATTGGCGCGCGGCCGGTTTTGCAATCACTGATACAATTTTTTAATTATTGAAATAAACGAGATTAAGGGTCGTTCGACTCAAATTGACAATTTTCATGCACGGCGGGGTATAAATATTTCAGTTTCCTAGATCAGTGGCTCTCAGTTGATTTGATCAAATTTTTGGACTCCCCCAAACAAAAGCTTTTGTTGAATGCTATCAAGTTTTTCATCTTCACGTATTCCACAATTTTATAATGATATTCGGGGATAGTATGGGGCACAAGTTGAGAACCTCTGACAGAAATTACTCCGTAAAAAATCTACCGACTAATTCGTCGGAGCCCTCCTACTAGAATCTATTATATTAACAACTTTCCCAATATTCCGTAGAGAAACGTGTTGTAAAATTTTATGGCAACTGTCTGGGGTTGCGTGGTAGCAAGTTGACAGCTCCGTGGTTCGTGCCAAGATTCGTCGACCGGGGTTTCAGCCGCGTCTCGAGCGAAAGTTCTCCAATTTTCGCGAGACGCGTCGCGGCGCTTTCGACATCTCGTCGCGTACGCGTTACATCTCGAAGCTGTTCGATATAATTACGTGACGGGTGGTTTCACATCGGGACGAGCCGCGTCGAGAATAGGTGGTCGACCGCATCGCTTGCATCACCGCCGGCCAGCACAACCCGGTGGTTAATCCGTCGATAATCGGACAAGCGTGACAAACCAACGTCGAGGGAGAACGCTCGTCGAGGAAGCGAGAGACAGGTGGTGTGTGGGTGGTGGTCGAAAGGTAGAGGATACCAAGGGGGGTGTTGGTGGTAGGACATGGTATGGGCAACGACACGGACAGCGGACAAACCGTGACACCGACCAAGAGGAAAAACGGTCGGTTCCGCAACCGAAACAACCGGAATAGAAAAGAGGATGAAATTAGCGACGGAGGATTGGCGCGACGGGTTGTGGTTTAATTGGAAACGAATTTAGCCCCGACACAGACACACGTACACATACACACAGAGGGAGAGAGAGAGATAGTTTCCCGGTCGACGAACACGCTCCCGAACTACTTACAATCGTTAGAAAGTTGCTCGAGCGCACACGGCCCGACTCGGCCCAGCCCGGAATCGCTCGATTTCAGACAGAAGCATCTAATTTCGAAACATTTGCCCGTAATTCACTGAGGATTTGCTTCTCTCACTCAGAATCGTCCGTGTTTTCATAGCACCCACGTTACCTTGCTGTTCAACCACGTACGCGGGACCTCGAACGCGATTATAGAGAACCCTAGGCACGACTTTATCCGAACTTTCGCTTCTTTCATCGCGCAATTTGTCTCTCTACTACGCTTTTTGTTTTTTCTATCGAAAAATTTCGTACGCTCTAGTCTGACTAGTACAAATAGTGGTTAGGTTTGTTGTTTATTCAATTTTATGTGCCGTGTTAGACCATTATCGACCATTTCTACCGAGAGAATGCTCCGGTGGGAGATAGTTTCGAAACCTGTTTTTCCACGCAGCAATGCCTAGTTTCGAAATAATTAATTCTAGCAGGAATAACCATTCCACATGCCCGGGTGTGCTATTAATCCGATTACATAGAACGGAGTGTACCGTACGCGTTAGCATAATTGCTCCGTGCTCTTGATCGAAAACTTCGAGAGTCCTCCGCGCTTATTACAATTACAACAATCAGCCGCTTCGACGAGACCTTCTCAATTTCTATGGTTTCTATTCCTTGTCCATGGTCCGATAGATAGATTCGGACCAATAAAATGGCGGAGCAAACGCTATGGAAATCATTTTTGAGAAACATTCGTAGAATATTTCACTATAATAGCAAGTTTCACGGGCCCCCCGGGAATCAAACACGAGATTCCATTGTTCCGGTTCTTGCGGAACAATTCACAGGCCTAATTTTAAAGTATTTGCTGGAAACGTTGGCCAGGTATCGGGCTTCTCGGAGCGGAATTCGCGCATATCTGACAAAGGAAAAATTTATGGAGCGCCGGCGGAACGCGCCGCGTGGCCTACGGCGTAACGAGCAAAACGTATATATTCGTCGGAGCCCGGAAAACAGAGTTGCGGCCCGAGACGGGCCGAGCAGGGCTTTTTATCGTTCGGCTGCAGCTGCGGTGCTCGCTGCAACGCCGGACGAATTGTTCAAAGTTTTTACACCGGCTAGAAAAGCTGGTCTACTCGATCTACAGCCTCGTTATCTAGTTCCGGACTCGATTGTCCAGATAACTCACAGCCAATTTCAGAAAAATTCAACGAACATTCATCCGTTTGTGGATTATTTTCGTAGTTGTTGGTCGCTATTTTGGTTTCTCGAGTAATATCGAACAGACTGTTAAGAATATCAACTCTGAAAAAGTCAAAAGTAATGTTAACAACATTCTTAAATTCATCTAAGGTATTCACAGTTCTGTTCGGCACTTATCCATTTTTCCTATAAATGCCTAAACTCTGTGGTCCAGTGTATTAATCGATAGAAATCGGGAACGATAGACATGAACTGCAGTGAAAAGGTTCGTCACTGATCAGACACGTTAATTAGAGTCGCGGGTTTCGATTAGCCGGGTCCTAGCAATTTGGCCCTACCTGTTCTCTAAAACTTAACCTAGCTTTGATACGCGCACCGTAAACCCGGGAAATGGAAAAGTTTAATCATAGAGCCACTCTGCGAGGCACGAATTCGGCGTTTTCGCTAATGATTGCGGACACTCGTGACCCAGTTAGCGTCCCGTTGGGTTTTCGAAATTAATATCTTGAGAGCTTCGGGCGTAAATACCGTCGATGCTTTTCGTAGAACCAGCCGCGATAGAGAATCCCGTGCTGCGGGTCTTACGGATACGAGAAAGACAGAGAGGCCGTGGTCTGGCTCCGTTATCATTTGTGCCAATTAAGTTCGTTCCGGGTAATGCGGCGATATTACGGTAACAAAGTGGTCGCGGCGGTTGTTGGTGCTTCTGGCTCGCGCTCGCGTTCCTTTTCTGCCGCGGCGCTCGGACTTTAATGTTCCGACTGGAATATTAAGGCGGCGAGCCTCGGGAACATCGGTTGCGCAGTTAAACTGCACCAGAATTAGAGGATTGCCGACTGCCGTGCTGTTTTCTACTCCATTATCTATTTATTAGCTGCATAATTTCCGTTACGACCGCGCCCTCACCGAGACTGCCCGAGGGGAGACTCGGAATTGTCGAAACCCCGGAGCTTTAGAGCTTTCTTTCGCTTTGGCTACGATGCTTCGCAATGGTGTTGCGGGAAATTCTTGGAAATTATGAGTTAACGTGCTGAGTCATTTGTTAGCGAAGAATAGTTAAGAATTAAATCTAGAAATATATAAATTTCAAAAAGAATCAGCAATTAAAGTATAATTAACAATTAACAATCACGATGTCGCGTTAAGTGAACTAAGTTTAACCCTTGACTGTACAATTTTCCAGCTCCAGTCAGTAAAATCTTAGACTACACGACAGCCGACAGAACTTGTAATCTCGATCTACTTATTATAACTCGCATTAGCAAGTTTGAAATCGTTTCTGCGAGATATGCTTATTAAATCAAGAAAGTTGAGCAACTACAAATAACTGCATTAATTTGTACGAGGTACAAACCAACAGTTTCCGAGCAGCTGTTTCGAAAAATATTAGCTTTAAGTCGAGAGAGAATTTGTCACGCGATTTAATTTCACCGGTTTCGCAGTAGAAGAGGTCGGTCCGTGGTCAGACATGCGAGAACACGGTTTATATTTACTCGCGTGTTTACTGAGTAACAGTAGAAGTGTAGAGGTGATATTTAAATGTGGTCCGATATTAAGAAAAATGTCTTACAAAATAAAAGGTGCAGAAAAATTTTCATTTTGCATAAAGATCCGCAGTCTAATCATAATGAAATTACACCCACTTTATCGCAGAAAACTTTGGATTCGGTGGAACGATTAGCGATAACAGGCTGCAGGAGCTTATCAGGAGCGGATTACGCGGTGTCGGCGTCAAAGAAGCTCGCTTTCTTTCCAATTCCAAGAAAGTTCTGCTGGCTCGCGTTAACGAACCGAGCGGGAGAGGGGATAATTAACTTTTTACGAAGCTGGAAGGCGCGGAAACTATTCCCGGTCCGCAAAATACGGGAAGTTCCGACGAATCTTCCAAGTTTCGCGGGCCGAAGACGCGGGCGCGGGGTGTTTGACGAGGAACCCGCCGGGGGTGTGGGTTTTTCCGAGAGGGAGGAGGAACCGGCTATCCCGATCATCCCCGATATTATAATTGTTCCCGGGGGACTGCGGCACATCCCCCGCGAGGCTCGTTAACGCTGGTAAGCCGTGAGTTAGTATCGTAGGGCATAGATAAAGGGAGAGACGCGTTAGTTGGCAAACGCGGCGGGCCCGAGCGGATTATACCAACTTGGCTGAAAGCAATAGGGCTTGGTTAACCGTGACACGGGCGCATGCGGCAGCATATTTCGATGCTCTCGCGCCCGTACTTTACGTAATTACCAACTATTCATAGGCGGCCGATTATCCCGACTGTTTTCGATTACGCTCCTCCAACGGCCGAGCAATTTGTCTCCTGCTCGCGAGCCATTCAGGTACGCTACCCTCCTCTTCCACCACCTCTCCGAGGAATTAATTCGAATCGGTTCGTGGCTCATTAGTCCCTTTGTCACGGGAAACGTCCACGGGGGAAAAAAGTAACATCATTTTTTCGACCGCCGTACACTCGGAGATAACGATGAAAGTTAGAGGATCGCTAATAGTCCCAGGCGAAAAATCGTGAATTTTTAAGCTGTTGCAACTCCGCGGAAAAAAAATGGCACGACCGTCTACCTTGGCTCGTTTTAAAGCCCAAAGCTTCTACTCTCCCCCCTGTATCGTTACTTTTTTATAGGGTGATTTAGTATCGCGGATTCAGTCGGAAAGCGAAGCTACTTTCCCCTGCAATGTTACGAATACGATATGGTTAATATAACGCACTGTGTCGACTTAAAAAAAAAATTTCTGTGCTCCAAATCGACCAGGACTTAAAGATTTGAGCCTCTCCTTTACGACGGTTGTAAAAATTTGCTGTTCGAGTTTTTTCCACGAAGTTATAAACATTTCACCCACTCTCACTTTATAAATGTATCAAATGCGTAGCGTTTTATTCATTACAACTAGACTGCGCGCGGAGAGAGAGAGAGAGAGAGAGAGAGTTTGTGCATTACTTATTCAATGCAGTGTGTATGATTATATAAAATTCACGGTGTTGTAGCACGTCATAAATTCCAGCATGCTTTTTATTTCATAAAACGCGTACTGAAATCGTTTAAAACAATACAAAAACTTTTTGTTGTACGTCACGACCTTTAACCCTTTACTCTCGGAACCATTTTGACTGGAAAATTAATATATACTCATACAATACTTAAATGTTTAATAATTGGTCAGGTACCAACATATTTAATAACGTAAACAATATTTCGAATAACGGCACAGCAATTTTTAGTGGTGACTATGAGTTACCACTCGAGAGCTAAGAATTAATACTAGCAAATAATTCATACAATACTTGGGATCCAATCTCTAGATATCCAGAAATTCCAATAGGTAAATTTTAATGCGAAAAGCGTCCTGGGGTTGACAAATAATTTTTTTCGAGGGCTAACAGGTTCAATTTGGTTTCCCAGCTTTTACAAAATTCCTGCCCTTGCTCCGTAAAATATTTACGTTGCTCTCCGTCGGAGAGGAGATTCGTGGAGGATCCTGTATTTTTTATTTATCCGTGGACGATTCTTCTTCATCAACCGCCCTATCCGAACGGTTTTAGCGAGCTGTCTAAGTCTGTTACGCTCGGAATTAAAGAAGAATCGCGTTTGGCCAGGAAAATGTATGAGGGCGGATTATTCAGATTAAGCCAGGACCAATTGGGGGATGATCGTTCGCGACCCTTGTGACCAATTCATCCCCCGTACCCCCTGCAACCCCGTCGCATAGCCCCGTGTCAACGCTACAGTGTCAAGATAAGCGACCCGGTTCTCAAGATAAATGCGAGGGATCCGTGACTCTGTTCACCCTTGCATCTCAATCTCCATGTTTATCAACGAGCATACTCTTCGCAGTGTATCGCTCGATCGCTTTCAACCCTCATTCCGAAATGTACATGTCAGTTCATCGAGCCTACACGATCAGAAACGCTCTCAGAGAGTGTAACGATAGTTAACAAGAATTTTGGGAGTGACGTTCCATCTGGGTATTTGATTGTTCCATGGTAATGTGCGGGATATGATAATTACCTGTAGTTTGTTGTCAGGAGTAATTGCAGGACCGAGATAGTTAATGTTCATATTCAATGATGCTCCACTATGTATGCTATGCATGAACTCTGCGTGTGGTTAGTACCGTAACCTTCCCATTGTGCGCGTCTAATTGCTGTGTTAGTGTGCATTGTGCGGAATTATGATCAATGAAAAAGTACTTACGCGCAAAATGTTCGTTGCAGGCAAATTTTAGTCTACATGTGGGTCTGGTTTTTAACAAGAGATTTTAACAAAAAATTAACAAAAGAATCACTGCGACTATTTTGTGAGAAAGATATTGAATATACAGAATTTACGCCTCAACTTCTGGACGCTGCAGGAGGCGAATATGGGGGGTTGGAAAAATGTTCGATGCTGGCAAATTTTAGTGTACATATGGGTCTGATTTTTAACAGGAGATTTTAACACAAAATTAACAAAAGAATCACTGTGACTATTTTGTGAGAAAGATATTGAACATAAAGGATTTTGGCCTCAACTTCTGGACGCTACAGGGGGTGAATCCGGGGTTGGAAAAATAATAGCAAACCGAGGGCCAGAAAAATATGACGAACCATAATTTGGAGGGCCCAGCCGGCGCGCGTGTACCAGCGTGAAAATTGATCTCATTACCCGCCGCGAACGGCAGAATCCTCCCGAAACCGGGGTCGCAAATAAGATTCAACCCCTCGCCTACGTGCGGCGCCAATATTTTCCGCGCTAGGCGGCGCAGACTTTCCATTCCCCGCAGCCCCGTACCCCGACCCGACCCCCACCGAAATCTAATATACCCGCTTATTTACGTACGTTACGGGACGGCGAAATAATAACGAGCCCTTTCACGCCCCTCGAAAGGGAAAACGCGAGGCTCTTTCGACGGCCGCGCCGCGCCGCTGTTTACTCGAGGTGCTCGCTGCGTGCCTGGAATTTCTCTTTCCTTTCTGCAATCGAATTTCCACGGGGCGAACGCCTCTCGCGGGAACAAAAACCCCTGGCTGGGGACGCTGTGTTGTAACGCGTCTCTCGCGAAGGAATAGTCAACGACCGTTTTATCCTTTGACCTCCCGACGACAAAATTTGCCCGGTGATCGTCTACTCGAGCCTTTGTCGCGAGAAACGACGGAATCCGATGGCTTTCCGAAAATTCTGTAAAGCAACCCGCCGGAATAAAGTGGAACCGCACTGAAGCGGAGAAAAGATTATTCCAATTTTTTTTTTTGGCATTCGGTAGTACTCAACCATATTGGAGAGGATATTTACTTTAACTGGGTAAAGTCAAACATTCTACATCTAAACAGACAACCTTGAAAGTATAGGAAAGAGCAATTTCAACACATAAAATCTACAGCACAGTGCTAACGGAGAATTTATTGAATAATTTTCCCGGGTAGCGATTCTGAAGTTGTAATGTAAAAATCTGAACTTTCTGGAGCAAATCGCAAATTCCGAATTCGCCGTTGCAGCCGAGCGCGAGAAACCCCGAAACAAATCTCGCCCGCGAGTTTCCAGATGCTCGCAATAAAAGAAACTGCAGAAACGCGAGTTCAGTTTTCGATGTCGTTCCCCGCACACTTGTCCCCGAGTAGAAACGGATAAGGCTTTCTGGAATTTAACGAGGTTCCAAGCAAGATCGGAGCGCGGAAATTCCCGTAGTAGTGCAACTCGCGATAGAAATTGCAATCTTAACGTGATTATTTGCGAACGGAGTTTTTTAAAGACTTCCGGGGAAAGAGATTTCGCAAAGAGGGACTCTCTCTGTCTCTCGCGCTCTCTATGTAAACTAGACCTATTAAAAATGTAACGGGTGAGGAGAAGGGTAAAGAAAGAAAGAGGGAGAGAGAGATAGTTCGACGCATAATAATTGGTCGAATCGCGAGTTCTCCCGCGAAAGTAATCGGATTCTCGAGCAATCGAGTCCGCGAAAAGTACGATGGTCGGATAGGGGAACACAATCAAAACAACTTGGACGTTTCCGGAGAGAATGTGGAATCATGTTCTACGAGGATCGAACATAATTTCGCGGAGCAAATCGAAAGTTCACCGCTATCTGGAATCTATCTCGCTGGGAGCCGGAGAGGAAGGCATTCGGGTTACTCGTGTTTTATTCAGGAATCGTGGCCGTACTCAGCCTCGCAAACAATGGTTGACGATCCTCGAACAGCACCGGGCAAACTTTTGCGGTTGGAGAGCATCGATTAATAGCGAGGTGAACGGCAACGACAGAGGAATATTACATCCGAGAAAAATGAAGAGCACGATCAACGGACCGACGTGAATGAGAACATTGACAGTGATAAATAGACCGCGGATCCTCCTGCATTTAAACCTCCCAAAACCTCTTCAGATATTAATAAAACGCTCCCGGGTTTCAACGCTGTACTGCATTATTCTCAACCCTGGGCAGCTAACCTCTCACAAAAATGATGGCCATTTAAACCTTAGTATCTCACATATCAGTATGTAATATATAATAAATTTTGTAGTTTCGGCGCACAGTTCGATCAATTATAGAAAACACCAAATTTCCAATTATTTAAACATTCATCTCAACGTTTCGATCCCTATGTTACAGTTCCATTTGGTGAGGAGAGAAACAAGTGAAAAAAGAAAAAATATAACACACATACTTCCTGTGACAACAGGAAAAACAATTAAAAGAATATTGAAGAGTTACGGAAAATAAAACTTCAATCCATGGTGGCAGATACGTAACTGAAACATCATTTCATTTTCGATCGAGAAAAATTTTAGTTTTAGTATGTAATCTTTGTTGAGCCTTTAAAACTTATTTCTACGGACACTATTAATTAAGTGAATTATGGTTTGGTACTTCTACCTTCTTCTCACCTTTTCGCTCAGCGGTCAAAACGTTCCGTCGCGAGTAAGTCACGGCTGATGTCGCTATTGGAAAAATATACCGATTTTCGCGGACCGTTTCACGTTTCTTTTTACATAGGAAAACTGCACTCCCCTTCTTAGCGTCCCTTCCTGGAGGGGTAAAAACTAGGGACCAAACAGGGAACGGGGACGAGGTACCACCGAATCTACGCCTCTCATACCGCGGGACATACCGATACCTGAACCGCTTACCGAGGTGTACCCGTAAGGCAGGTTACCATGGCGGGCGGCGCACAGTGGGAAATTTTCTAAATTATTTTCTATATATTACCAATATGGTTGTATCATGCAACCATCTAGCGGTTCTGCTCGGTAATCGACACGCGATCGTCATACCAAATAATATCGATCGGATGATAGAAACATGCATACTTTTCATTTTCATATATTATTGAATTTATATAGAAAATTTAATATTATTGAATGTAAAGATTATTATGCCTCTTGTGGAAAGTTGTTACTCTTGCTGTAGACATAGAGACAGTGGATTTGCGAGGAAGGTTCATAGGTCGTAGAATAATTTGCCATTCGGTGAGAGTCGGCGAGGTTCCCATCTTTCACCGATCAATAAGAGCAAAGGCCCTCATTCGATAGGAAAATTTACGGTTCTGGGAAAAGGACGATATGAAAAAGTTCGCCTGGAACCGGGCGAAATCTCAATTCCCGTAGGTGGAAAACCGGGAGAGCAAGAAGCCGTGAGAGGCTGCGGTGACGGAGGACCGCGAACTCTTTTTCCGTTCGCCGTTCGTATTTCAAACTCCGTCGGAAAACGTAAGAATTTATAACTGGTGACACGTTATTGGCTTCCTCGGCCGTAAGAATGTACCACTTGCTCTTAAAAGTCACCGGATGCTTGCCGAGCGTGACAGGAATTTAAATTATGGCCTACACTGTTCCCTGCACAGTGAGAAGCAACCATAACTTGGGCCCCGGAATTCGTAATACTTGGAGAATTGATTTACAACTGCCTTGGAATCCATCCTCTTGAACGAGACAAATGTGTTGGGTCAAATTTCAGTGATCATCTCCGTAGAAATTAGATGGAATACAAGGAAAACGGCTCGCTTTAAACAGCCGAAAAGACTTTTCCCGTCCATTTCCGCACGGTTCCCCGGTCCGGACAATCATCCGCGCGCGCAACCAGCAATTCGTATCCGCTCGAGCGCATCTCGCGACCAATCGACCGGCAACGCGCCTTTCCCGTCCTGTCCGAGGACATAAACACTATCGATTCGAGGAATGGTTGCGCGGGGAATGGAAGCTCGTTGCGATACGAGGCGGACATTACGTTCTCGCGTTCCAATTTCAAGCGTAATGGAGTACCTAAGATGCCCGGGCTTAATGGAACCGTTCGCGCCCTCGTTTCTACGATTTGCTCTTGCCTTTTTTACCCCGCAACCCTTTTTCGCTTTCATTCCGAGCGACACACCGCCTTCAATCGACCCGAGTTTCACGTAGACTTGCTCTGTAATTTCTTTTCAATCGTATCAGCCTGCTTCGAAAACGTTCTTCCAAGAAAAAAAACAAAACCTTTGAAGATTTTATAGTCGGTAGAGGCGTTTTACAAAATTCGAAAAAAATATGCGACATTAGTTGTTTCGTCGGAAAACAAATGCTTGCCGGTGTTTGTCGATTTTTCTGCAGAGCTTCAGGATTTTTCCAGGAGGAGACCGTCAGAATTAGCGGAACACGGTTCGACGGTTTCGCACGGACGCGATGTACACCGACTCCGTTAGAGTTCGCGAAACGGGTGGAGCGCGAGAAGCCTAATCAGCTGTGAATTACGCTCCCTTCAACAACTGCCGGTTCGGTGGATCGCGCGACAACCGTTGCGCCCCTGTTCAACGGCGAAGAAACGATCAGACGTTGAATCGCAGCCCCGTGAAAAGCAAACCGCCGCGCCGGCCCCGGACCCGATATATTGTTTCCCCATCGATCCCCCGGAATCAAACCGAATTTCGTCTCAATTCTCAAACGGAACCCAACACTGTTCCGAGCTGGACAGAGCTGTTTTCAGCATTAGAAGAGAGAGAGAGAGAGAGAGGGAGGAAGAGAGAACTCGCCACCAACTCGCCGGACTCCCGAAGAGACATCGATATCGAGGCTCTTTATCGAGTGTCAGAGCTACGCCCGACTACCACGTACCAGAATTCGCCTGTTGAAACGTTTATTCCTGTCCGACGCGATTCTGGACCGGCGAATATCGACGATTATTGTGGACGATTTAATGCCCCGGGCTATAATACTCGCGATCGCTCACCGGGAGCTTGAATGGCAGTCGATGATGTCGATCTTGTAGCACGTTCGAGTTTCACTGCGAAAAATTAGGTTTTCCGCTTTCCAAGCGGCGGGTGACAGACTTTCATACTCTTCTTCGAAGAAATGCACTTTTCAAATAATCTCGGATGATATTTTTTAAAAATGATCTTACCGTTCCTTTATAAAATAATGCCTAATCCTTTTATTTAATGGATTTATATTTTAGTTGCAAGCCAACGGAATTCCTCATTCTTTTGTTTGATAAATTTCTATTTTATTCTCAAGCTAAAGTAATTCTTCACCCTTTCATTCCCTAAATCCTTGTTTTACTTTATCTCAATCCTCTTATTTCCTACATTTTTAATCCACGTAAGAAAGCTAAAGTGTATCTTAATCACCTTATTTAATCGATTCTTATTTTATTTGGAATTTAACGTTGTCCTTAATCATTTAATTCGATAAATTCATATTTTTTTCTACTCTTATCGACAATTGGCCATTCCTAATCTATTTCCACCAACCATTCCTTCCCACATTCCACGAACATCTCGCCCACCAAATTCAAGAAAACTCTAACAAAATTCAAGAGAACTTCCACCCTCAATCATCCTGCTCTCGTTCACCTCCATCACAGAGTACATTCCCTTTGAATATCAAGCCGCGCATGAATCTTGCATGTGTTCCCAAGACATCTCGGAGCCAGCATACCACAACTATTTTCTTCCCGTTGCTGGTCTACAAGATGTCTCGACCCCGAAACAGCTGACGATGCACGACGTCTACGACAACGACGACGAAAGACGGTGGTAGTCAGCTCGAGCAAGCTAAGGGATGGCTCGGGGGATGGAACGGCAGTTGAAGGGAGGAAAAATGAGAGGATGGTCGAGGGGTCTATCGGATTAGCGTGGAAAGTTTGATAATTACGCGGTAAGCGGCGCCGGGCTGAACGAGGAAGTCGCTTGCTGGGGGACAGAGTGCTGTCGCGGTGGCGAGAGGGACTTGTCACCGTTGAAACGGAGGTCTCTCAACAAAGAGAGAAAATTCTAGATAAAAAGGAACGAGAGAGAAAGAGAGAATTCTAGAGAGTGCGGAGAGATAGGGGAGCACGGACAAGCGGGAAAAGTAAGTCGGCGAGAAAGGAGGACAGGCAGTCGGGAAGACATAATTAGCAAGTTGAACAGCCGGCTTTCGAACCTCGTTACCGTCGCTGTCGCTTCCGGTTCGAATGTTGCCGAGACCAGGTCACGTACGAAGAAGCAGCTTTCGTTATAGTAATCGAGAACACCAATGCCTCGCTGTTAGGTGACGCGCGGGAGGTAGAGGGGCGGCGCACACCACGGCCCTGGTAAATAAATATTGACGAAACTCGGCTCGCGACCCTCTTCCGCGACGGAAGTGTGTTCGACGTTGCAAACGACGGTGCCGATGGTGCACCCCCCCGGGCTGGAATCCTGGTGAGCGTGGCTCCAGCAAGGCGACGGAACCGTGGCCCCGTTCGAGAACACGATGACTCAGCGGGGAATCGCGATGACGGCCCGGATCCGCTGATTCGGGCGTCGAGAAACGAATGATCGAGTGTCGCGAGAAAATCTGGGTCTCTCCGGTGGACTCGATTGGGAAATGTTGGCTGTTTGGAGCCGGAATTTGATTTTTCGGCTGTGCAGGTCAATTTTGTTTCGTTCCGTGAAATTTTAGTCCACAAGGCTGATTTTTTTTGTACTTTTACAAAACAGCTTTATCGATATATTTGATATTTGTTTTCGGTTCAGTGGTTTGCTTGATTTCATTGTAATATGGAGAATTGGTGCGAGACTAATTTTTGAAAAAATACAATAGCTTAATCAATGTATTTGTTTGTAGTTGTTTAAAATCAGTCAGCCCGTAGTGGTCTTGTATTGGGCATTTGATTATACGAACGGTTGAGCATGGCGCAGTTTTTCCATTGTACGCGAAACCGAGACCAACCAGAATCCGTATTTCGAGATTCCTTATCCCGTCATATAATACAACACTCGATCGAAGTGTGTCCGATCGGCATGGTCGAATTGATTTCGATTCGGATCGGCTCGTAAAGCTTCGTTCGAAAGCGATAAAACGGTGACCGTGTTCTGGGGTGTGCAACCCTCTGTGGCCGTTGGCCGATCGAAGACCAGGGTTGCGTGTACGCGAAAGACCTACCTTGGTGAAGGTGAGGGTGGCGATGGGTGGCAGGCGCGGCAGGTTCGGATAGTAGAAGCTTCCAGCCGGATGTGCCGGGTACCGCGAGGTGATCCTATATGCGATTCCTTGAGGCTGGGTCGGCCAGTTGGCAGCCGTGAATGTGAATCCGTTATCCGTGCCTCCATCCAGCGGGTCCAGCTGCCGAAAGAAAGAGGGAAAAAACGGTCGGATTGCGCACACTGGTTACTTGAATGGCCGGTGGATTTTAATGAGATGGGGGGAGTGTGGGTGGGCCAGTAGGGGGTGTAGGAAAAAGCCGTATTTGCCTCGAACCTATTCCCTGTAAATGGGACGCGACCTACATACGTCCCCCGATCGACAGTTTTCAAACGCATTCACCTTTTTTCCTAACCCTCCCTCCTCCTACCACCCGTCCCTTTTCACAGTCGAAATTAGCCCGCTGCTTTAACGAACGGCGGATTCCCATTTTCCGATGGCAAAAAAATTGTTCGCGGCTCTCTTCCTAAAAAAAAAAATGACTCGATGCTGCTAGATCGAACGGGCCGCGCGCGTCGCTGCTGGATTAAAACATCGATCCGCTTGGCCACTTTCTACCGGGCGACTCGATGACTTTCATCCGTGATGTGATTTACTATCGCTGTTAATCCCTCGCGCGTCCCACCGCCCGTCATTTTCCCGAAAAAATTATCACGCCGAAGTTTCGCTTATTGCCGCGACGCTTTTTGCCGATTAATTGAGCAATTAGCCTCGCGAATTTCGACGGATAAAGACAGCGGAATGAAACGAATTTTTCAGGACTTTTTCAGTGGCATCCGGTTAATGAGATTGAAAGTCGGGGCTGCTCTGATGAGACTCGTATTTTGCGGATTTTTAGAGAATTTTCAGGGGTTTCAGTCACATAAATGCGTTACGTTTTGTGGCGGGACTGTAATTAGCGGTTTTTGTAGCTTTTGCGAGAATGGTTTATGCATCTTTGATTTCAAATTTAGCCTGCAAACCTGGAGTCAAAGTGCCTTTTAAAAATATATCCACCTTAAGCGTGAATCTTTGAAAAAGCAATTTTCCAGAAAAATCTACAGCCGCTGTAGATGTGGGGTCGTGCTTCATATAGAAAAGACTAATTTCTCATTTGTCACGGTTTTGGGAGCCACTGGGGAATCAAATATAAAAAGGAGGAGAAAGTGAACACGATTGGGACAGGTTAACAAGCTTCGAGCAACGAGATAATAAATCCAGAGGAGATTTAGGGCTCCCCGCTGTATACTGAATAAATAAAGTTACCTCGACGGTCACAGTGTCCACCCAGTTCCCTTCGACGCACAATTGGAAGGAGTCCACCCCAATGAACCAATCGGGACTGGGGTTGATACGCGACATGATGCTGATCAGAGTGTGATTGCCGTCCAAAAATGCTCTCGCGATACTGGTCCCTTCCCCTTGGGGCACCGGTGGCCCAGCAAACGAATGCAGGCTGTTAGGGGAGTCGCCATCGGCATCCAAACCGTCGGTTCTTCCGGTTTCCACGTATAATCTAGCACCGCTGGATAGCCTCTCTCCTAGTCTATATAGAGTGTAGGTAGAATCGTGTGTTCGGCCTGTAACATAAAAAATAATCTGATCAGTATCAAAATTCCCTAATCAAGTGTTATCCTTGTTATCACTTGTCCTTTACCAGCGTGAACAAACTATGAACTTCTATGAAATATTGCGGAGGTATTAACTTAAAATATTATCGGTTGACATTGATAGAATATTAACATGAGATATTAATCATACGGTATATGGGTAGAATATTATCGTGAAATATTAATTGTAGCGTATATTGATGGAATATCGATATCAAATATTTACTCGGGATTGTATATTGGCTGAATATTCCCATCAATTATTAATTCTAGCGTAGATTGATGAAGTATCTACTTGTAATGTTAGCTAGGATTACGTGTATTGATAAAATACACCACTACACGTACTCGAAAAAGATTAATGGATCACTGAATTACAATCATAAAACTGTTGATCTTCGAATTTCTATAATTTCGTGTAAAAAAAAACGCGAGAGAGAAATTTCAGTTGGTTAACTGGCATCGAAGGAGATATTGCTCTCGTTTCGAGATAAAACCCTTGTCTCGAGCCAGTTCGAGTCCTCATTGCGATTCCGCGATGCGACAAGGGTGCAGAACGAGATAAAGCGTAACGGCACAATCTCTCGCGGCTGTATTGCCGCCGGATTACGTATCCGAGTGTTCACCGCTCACGATACAATGAAAAATTATTCGTTCGAGGTCGTTGGGAACTGAAAATCTCCTAGAGCGAGATGTGTGTTTGTTAGTTACGATGATCCTGGGCATAATGCCACGATTACAAGGGGGTCAGCTTTGATCGGCGCATAATTAATTAATGAACGCGACCATTGCGCGCCGCTAATTCGCTGGAATCGGTAAATTGGACGCTAATACCGCGAGTAAACGTGAAAATACGACCACGGTTGCCATTTCTTGCAAATCCGTGTTGTAAATTAATATTACCAAGCCCTAGCGGAGTATGAATTAAAAAATGTGTCATTTTATTTTAAATAATAAGTACGTTCTACGCGATTGACGTAGATAATTTTAGTTTGGTGAAACTCAGGAACGAGTTCGCATCTATTTCGCAGAACTGCGATTAAGGAAGCGCGTGGACACTTTTGAGCGACAATGTGCGCTGCGGTTAGGCTAAATAGTGTCCGATGACACACCGAGGATCACTGGGAACGGTTATAGGGATCGTTAACGGTCCACCCTTCTGACGAGATAGCGGAATTTACGCGGGACAGGGAATTTGCAGTCGATGAATGCAACACTCCTGGGAGCCGTTGATACCTGCTCCTGAAATCAGTCGATAGATGCTCCCGATGCATTCGCAATTATCAGCGCGGCCCGCATCGTTCCCGTTTCCCTACATCTTCGAAACCGTGAAGATCAGAGGAATTGCAAAGTTTTCGAATTGCAAGTACAATGAGGCTGCGCCGTTATTCGACTGATGACACTGTTTCACCTCTGTTTCTACGAATTTATGCGACCTAGTGTTTCTAAGCTCGATTTTAGAATTTTAAACGAGAACTTGGTTACGCGTGGAAAAAGTTTGATTAGATGATACGTCGAATCGGTTGAACACCGTAGACGATCGATCGAAGCGCGAATTTCTTTTGAGGACAGGTCCGAAATAGGATAAGAACTTATCGCGAGTTATAATAAAATAGAAAAGCTTTGCTCAAGACTCCGGACACGTAGCCACCCGCCGCGGAACTCGTGCGCGAAAACAGGAAGCCGTTCCTCGTCGCGGGTCACGGCCAGCTAGGAGTTCAGATCCTGCCAAAAGGACTCGGGCAGCACGGCGCAACCATAACCGTGAACGTTCTTCTCGCCCCGTGCGACGCTGCAACCAATTGAAGTCGAATTTATCGCCGGGAACCTCGCAAACTTCGAATCAATTCGGGAGAACAGCCCTACGTCACACCATTACAATTCGATTCCTAATTTGTTCGATCGAGGTCATAGCTCAGGTACTGCGAAAATCCATTTTATTCGTTGAGAGCATATTATTCTGTTGTTAGTGTCCATCTTTCTTCTTTTAATGCCGCGACGAAGACGAATGAACGCGCGGACTAAATTTTCCTCGAATTCTGTCGGTGAGTTCATGGAAGTAGGTATACGCAGCGCGGTTGACAAACAGCAAAGCTGCCAAGCAAAGAATTTGTCAGCTTCCGGTGAAGGGGGGGGCAGCGTCTCGCATAACTGGCCAGAAAATAAAGCGCCGCAGCTTGTCTTTCGTTCGGGACGCAACCGTCTCACGGGCAAGATAAATTAAACTTCGGGAACGGTTGAAGGAGACGGGTCCTAACTCGACGAAATTGTAACCGTGTCTTCTGTGTTTCTTCCTTAATCCTCTTCCCGCAGATTTCGCGTGTCTGTTGGAAAAGATCCGCCGGTTTCAGTCGCGGACCCAAGCAGATTAAGCACGGGAAACGCCTGTAATTTGAATCTTACTTGCGTCTCCCGCTCTGCAGAGGACTTGAATTTCTTCGTCCGCCATTTATTCCTCGAAGCATTCGTTCTATCTTCTTATAGTCTTTGCGAGCGAGCAAGATCTATCCGAGAGTCTCAGAGAGGATCAACTGGATCCGTTTCATTATTTCTTTTTTTTTTTAAATCGTTACGAAGATGGTTAAGATGCTAGGTTCCGGGAAAAGTTAATGACTCTGGTGGCGGGGGGTGATTGAAAGACTCTTTGAATATTAAAAATGCATTCATCGAGGGACTGGCTGTTTTGTATGGAGATCATAGCTGCTGGAAAAAGTACGTAGCCAGCTTTTGTTACATAATTCTCATACGCTTTTGAGATTTACTTGCATACAAGATTGAGAATCTTGCCAGGTTCTCTTACTACGAACTTTCTATAATCAGCGAATAAATATTCTATATACTTTGTGATTTAACATGATCATTGATCCATGCGGGAATACTTTGTTCAGCGAGGATCCATCTGTCGCTGTCTCGAGGAACATTATCAGCGTGTCAACTGTTTCGCTCGCGGCCCGAGAAAAACCGGGGCATTCTCGCGGTTTCCCATCAAACTCGAGATTCTCGTTCTTGCGTGCAATTTTCCGCTTTTCTGAATCTGACGTTTGCTCGGGGGATCGACGGGAAACTTGTTCTTCCGAGTTCTACTGTTCGATAAATCGAAATCGTGGGTGTGGAACGGTGTCTTCGAGCCTAGAAATCCTGGGACTGGGTCAGACCAAAAGCAATTTGGAAAAATATGTTGGTACAGAAACCGGCTTCTAGGATGTTAAAAATGCCACATCGAAATAAAAAAATTCATCATCTACAACACAAAATAAGTGCACGAGAGGCAAACTAAAGGTTCCGCGGTGTTCTATAAATTCGCCGGTCCCGCAACAGTGGAAGAATTTACAGTTCAGTCACAGGGGCGTAAAAACCGTGCTTTTATCTCGTGAAACGATCTTAAACCATCCCGGTTCTCTTACGGGCTGCATTTACGATCCCAGGGTCTTTCTGTATCGATGTGTCGCGTGCTCCACTTTGAGAAACGCTGCCTCGAAACCTATTAAGTCTCGTCGACACACGTATAATCGACGACGTAAACGTTATTCAAATGGGCGCCAGTGTATACCGGGGTGCGAGCATTGCGATTCAGGATCACAGAGCGGCCATTAAAATTCATGAGCGCCGCCCGTGTAATTTCGTTTTTACGTGCTCGCACGCATTAATTGCTACCCGGAGCCCCGACGACACCTTGGGATCCCGTAACGTCTCCGTACTCGTGGAGGCTTGGTTTGTTCTCGCGAATAACATTGGTGAGGGTGTTTCCAGAGAGGACGGGGGGAGGAGGTGAGAACCACGTGGACGATCGCGTCGAAACTTCGGCCGCGTTTTCAATTTGCCAAACTGCCCGACAAAACGTCACCGGTTGCGGTTTCTCCGTCTGGCTGGTTCCGGGGGCCGACCTGAAATTCGCTTTTCAAAGGGTTTTCCAACCCCTACCAGCCGCTGCCTCGTAATCCTATCGAGTTCCAGGGAGACTTAATTAGTTGTAAAATTAGCGAAAACCGCGAGGGGAATGGCACCGCGCGTTCCGGACACCCCCGCAGGATGAAAAGGGTTCGACAGAACGGCCCCCAAGTCCCGTGTCCGAACGGCTCGGATAAGAAGGAATACGCGGATTTTGGTAATGGGGTGGCTGGTCGTTTCAACGATTAGAATCGATTCCCACTAGCGAGGGTGGAGAGCCTAGATTCCATGGGACGAGCATGGAAACCACCCCTGGAATATGTTCGTTCGGTCGTTTGATGAACTGCGACTATTTCCCCGGATGAAATACGGGTCTTCTGTGTCTGCGTGATTCATAGACTTCGAACTTTATACGTTTATGATAAATCAATTAGAATTTCGAAAATTGATACATGATTATCAAGTTATTCGAATGATTAAATATTTTTGTTTGGCTCCCACATTTAATCACTTCTCAGACGCAGTATAAACGCAGAAGCAGCAGCCACTGATGATATTCCGGTGAACAAACTCGCGAAAGTAGGCTTCCGGGGATTCGTCGTAATGAGTGACGCCGTCTCGCTCTGCGTCATACCTGTGTATCAAAGTAGACTCCTGGACGCGTTCCAAGAGCTATTTAAGCCGGGACGGAATCACCGATTCGAGAGAAGAAGAAATTTTTCGGTGCAGAGCAGCAATGATTCTCTCGTGCGGAAGAGAACCGCTGGACAAAAATACTCCGGCGAAGCTTCAAGAATCGAATGGTTTATTAATTGCTTTAATTAACGACCGATTCGGCGAGCTCGACGCCGGCAGATTCGTTCTCTCTCGTTATTTCAATTATTTTTTTTGTTTTGGTCCGTCCGCGGAGCGCAGTCGGAGATCTCGAATATCAAAAAATGCAAAACGACCAACGCGGATATAAAATAAACCGCGTAATCGCTTTCATCGGCGCGAGTCGGGAACAATGAAGAGGCGCTGACGCGGCGGTGGGGTTGTTCCGGGGAAATAATCTGAAATTTATGAACCGTGGAACGAACGAGGGTGTGTTCGTTTCGTGTGTGTTTTATTTTTTCAATTTTTTTTTTGTTCTTCGACAACGCGATAAAATTCGGCGACACGCGCGCGGAAACGGGATACGTCGTCGACGGGAACAGCCGCGGAGAAACGAATGCGCGCGTGTCACCGTTTCCACAGAATTTAAATCGCGGTCGGGTCGATCGATTCATCCTGGCCCGCATACGTTATCGCCGAAATAAACAACTCGGATCGATGAATATTCAAACAGAAATGCGCGTGCCTCTAATAACTTCCATTAGCCGGGGACCGTGCAGCGTCAACCGAGCCAACGGAAAAAGATCGCCGTAGGATCGAAATGGAACGCTTATTTCCGGTTTATCGACGGCTTAACGATGTCAGCCTTTTTTAGAGCCCGAAAGATATATGACAGCTTCTGTCGAAGATAAACGAAACTCCGATCGCACGTTCACCAGGCGCGAAAAATCGTGCCGCTGCTCCATCCAATCTCGTTTGTAGAGCTTTTAACGCGACACAGATCTCCGATTCGGGAAAGCGTTTACTATTAGACTGTTGCAGTTTTCTCCGAGCTGCGTTTCTTGAACGGACGTTGATGTTCCATTCATTTCAAGGAGAAATGCAACGAAATGATCAGACGAAGCACCAGCACTAATTATAGAGAAAAAGAAATTCCTAAAAATGAGGCTGAGCTCAACCCTTAAGTAGAATAAACCAGCCATGATCGAAATTTTCTCGTGCGGTGAGTAGTTTTGAATCGCGCATTAAATTACCTTTGTTGTCGGACCCGTCCCTCGAGGTTCGCGGCGCGTTATTAGATCCAAAATAGCGTCTAGGTGGGGGAAGTATAGGCGCTTTTGATATGGCGCAGTGAATTAAGATCCCGAGTGAAAGAAACGGGTGACGCGCATTCATCCCGGGGTTCGATCCGGCCGATTTTTCGTTCTAAATCCATCGGACGACAGCGTGTGCCAAGAACAAAGCTGCTTTCACACGATTGGCCCGCAGGAATTTCACTAGCCCCAATTCGGCCAGGGACAATGCTTGTCCGCTGACAATACGGGGCCACCTTTTTAATTAGCAGCTGCGATGGTATGCGTGTGCGCGCCAGGAGTTGGGGCTTTTACGTTCTCACCTGAAACCGATATCGACTGCACCGGCGAGAACAACGACGCCTCGAGCTGACAAATCGTCCAACGAGACTTTCGAGGAGGACGCAGTCATTTATCTTCGAACGAATCGGCCCCGCTGCCAATGGCTGCCTCGACGATTATGCATTCTGGCCGCGCTCTCGCCGAAGAAATTTATATCTTCGATACGGAATTAGCGGTATCTCCGGAGCCCACGGGTCACCGCGCTTCACCGCAACGTCCGACTAATGTCAGACTCTTTCCTGACTACGAGAAACCCCCGTCTGACTTACAAAAGACAGCTGTTTCTGCTACTAGCAGCCTTCTCCATCGGAGTTCACTGCCGGCCGCGTTTATCGCTGACTTCAAGCACTTAAAAATAATGGAATTTTTTCTGGGGACACTGTCAGAGCAAATTGAAAACTTTTTTATGTCGCGTCATTCCCCTGATCCTTGAGAGTGTAGAAATACCTCTTTTTTTAAACAGAAGTCTATTTTGTTTGACCGGGTTTTGGAATTTTTTTTAAACGAGATAGACGAACGTATTAACTTGGAAATTCACGGGAGTTTCTTGTTGACCTTTGAAGAATACACACGTACTTTTTTCATGCGAAAATAGTGATACTTTTTGTAAATACAGTGGTTCAACCGAAACGCGTTTTCGGAGATATCCTTGTTCATGGGAGCCACGAAATCGACTTCTATCGTTGACAAACAAACAAGACCGAAACGATTGATAGTATGCACAGAAGTAGCTGTTTTTTAAACCAAAAGGGATTAGAGAAAAATTCCGAAAAATAACAAACGCGAGAAAGTTGAGATTCGATTCATACGAAACTCTTTTTGATCTTTCAACTTGGAGCATCAAACTTTCCAAATATCGATTCGACGCCACTCGGAAAGGAAAAGCGACATCTGCTGAAGATCTCTGCCAAGTTCAGTTCAGAATCGGACGATTGGTTCGCAAGATGTTCAATAAACATCGTATCGAGAGAAACCCGTTTAAAGTTTCTGCTATAACATCTTCCAGATGCTCTATTCTCAAATCTTCTGGGTCGTCAATCATAAACATGTTCTCACAAAGTACAAAATCCCAGAAACAATACGAAAATGTTACAGATAAACTTTTTAATCCAGACTTTCGTGGTAGGAGTCACGCGATCTATCCATTGGTCGAAGTATAAAAATCCCAGAGACAACTGCAGGGTTCAGAAGCGCAGAAGAGAAAACAAAGAGTCGGAGCAATCGAATTAATCCGTGATTTCGAAGAAGATTTGAGGATCGATTGAGTGCGTTCAGGGGTTGTTCGCGAGAAGTTTTCGTGAGAAAGGTCTCGCGTGGTCTGAAGGTGGTGTAGGGTGGGCGAAAAAATAAACGGTCGGGCGACGAAGTCGTCGAAAACTGGGACGAGTCCTCTCCTCCCCACCTCTCCGGCAACTCGACAAATTCCGCTCAGGTTTTACGAATCGCTCGGCGAAGTCGCATCCGTTCGAGGTTCGCCCCGTTCGGCAAAGTCCCGGTGAACTAACTTCGAACCGGGCGATATCCCGTGCCCGAGGAAGGAAACTCTGCCTTATCCGGCCTCCGACGACGACGAAGCCAGCTCCCCGGCTCTTTCAGGACCTTAATGGACCCGGCACACGGCGACAAACTGTCGAGCAATAGCTCCTGGATCCGCACGCACATCCACTCGATCGCTGATCCGCTCCACGTTTCTCCACATTCTTGATGCCGGCTACTAAAAATTTTCATACCGACTCCGATCGTTTCAACTTCTTCGTCCCCATGAAAAAACTCTCGCAAGCTGAATCGCTTATAACTCAACTACGCTGACGCGAAAATACGCCGTTCCCCACGAAACTTTCCAGCCCGATTGAAAATAAAAATTTCCTAGAAATCAATCGTTCCGCGGTTTTCACCGCCGCCGGGAACTTTCAGGTTGCTTCACTTTTTAAAGTTGCTCCACACTGCTCTACGGTTCGTCTGATATATCGAATGTTCTTTCGCGATCTGGAACGTTTCCGTACACCTAGGCTTGTCATTTTTTAGAGAACCCGAGAGTCTGCTTTCTATCCTTGCAAATTTTTAGATAGAATGCATGCGTAGATGTGTTTTCTTTGCATTCTAAAGGAAGACGTGTGTACGTGTTTATTCGTTTTGCACTTTCCGAGAGGAAATTTTTCGAGTGAAAATGTCTAGGTATAGTTTTTTTCTGCATTACTGATATAGTGGGTACACTCAGTTCTGCACTATATGGGGGAAAATGTATTTTATAATATTTAGTAATGTATAATAGAAATTGTTTCGTATAGTAATACATCTTTTTTAGAGCAGCTTGGAGAGGACAGTGAAACGCAAAAGGAGTCTTTTCTTCAGGAAGAGGCTATAACTTTCTCATCATTACAAACATTTACCTCCGCCATAAATCTCCCACACCCTCCAGTATCATTAATCAAAATAACTACCTCGGCAGCGACTAATAACTTGAAACTGTAATGGCATCAGTCTCGGCATCTGCGAGTCGTTCGCAAGAGTCATTGGCTGCGCAAACAGTCTAATTACAGACGTCTCCAGCATTTATCTCCAGCAGCCTAGGATCGTCGATAGAAGAAGCAGTTCAAAGCAAACATAACAAATTTCTCGGAACACGGAGGAGACGAGGCGACAGGTATAGCTTGCCGAGGACCGTGTCGACCGGAAGTTGAGGGCAAAGGAAGAGAGAGATGCAGGGGCGCGTGCGGCATGGTCTCAGCCAGTTGAGGCTGGGAATCTCTCTCCGTGCCGGTTGATCCAACTTGATAGAACTTCTCTAACAAGTCGGTCTTAACTCGATGCAACCGCGGTCCCGACCGTGTACCACGTGCGACTGCACTCCTCTCTTGCATCCTCCTGTGCATCTTGCCCTCGCCAACAGTCGAGACGTGTAACCAGATAGCGGATAACCCACTTCGTCGGGGTCTCAGTGACGGAGACGACGCAGACGGCTCCCAGGGAACAACCTGGTCACCGACCTTTCCGTGTTTTGACGCCCGGTTTTGCTACTGGAAGTGGTTTCCCTGGAGACGCCTCTTCCCCTCGCTGTTTCCATCCCATTCGAGCCCGGAAAAATCATCTACTCTATATCCCTATCTGCTTGTTTTTAACTTGGTTACACATCGTAAATTATAACATGCCAATTTTTATTTCATTCAACGCGCCAAACTCGAGCAAAAATAAATTTTGTTTCGCATTATTGTGTAAAAGGAGATCTTCAGTCAGTGAATTCAAAAAGTACTCAAACACTACCACTTTTGTGGTATCGATCTTTTAGCTAAGGAGGCTTCATCCTTTAGCGCTCCTTGTATTTCCTACATTCCTTTCACAGATTGCTTTGAGTCTTTCTCCAAAATTATGCTTGACAACACTCTCGCCTCTGTAAAGGCTGATGGTCTTCTTAAGGGCAAAACATATTTCCAGTTTTTTTAAAAATGAAAATAGACTTCCTTGGTTTTCTAAGTTAAACTTATCCCGTTCAACTATTGTCAGTATAAACAGGTGTAGATCTGACCACTATAATCTTGCTTTTTCTCTGGCTCGCATTGGTTTTATTGATAATCCTGAGTGTAGCTGCAGGGAGGGTGACGAATCGCTAAACCACGTTCTATGGCAATGTAACTTGTACAACGAGGAAAGGCTCAAATTAATGAATAAACTCAGCAAAATAAATTTCCTGCTTCCAATGGATGTCTCAATATTAATAGCTAAACTAAATATAAAAGCTTGTCACTACATGTTATCATTTTTTAAGAGCTGTGGTCTTAAAGTATAAGTTTTGTTTATACTGTTCCAAAATCATATGTCTGTATTCAAATATCTGTGTATCTCTAATATACCACATTCTATTTTGTATGTGACGTATTTCGTCTTTTTTGTAATTATGTTGAAATAAATCTCATATGAGATTTTCTAAAAAAAAAAAATTATTAAGTCAGAGTGTTGCAAGGTAGCGCCTTCGATAAGTGCTCAACTTCAGTGCTCTATAACCGAGCATCTCCAATAACTGATTAATTAAAACGACCAATGACGCGCGTGCTTTCCCCGCCATTAAGCCATTCATCGAAAGGGGCGTGTGTCTCCTTAAAGGGCCCACACTTATCGAACACAGCCACCGTACTGCCTTTATTGAAATAATACTGAAAAGAGACATGTTCGTGCAGATGGTTCGAGGCTCGTTCCACAGGGATTCAAATCCAGGATCAACTGGGTAGCACTTTTCGAGTCTGAATAGGAAGAGGCGCCGTCCCTTTCCGAAGGGATTAGGGGGCGTCGTCGAGGAAGGAAATGAAAATTCACTCGGCCAGGATCCACGGGAAACGAGCGATTATCGGACAAGTAACCGAACGGCGTTTCGCAGGGAATAGAACGGCAACGATGGATTTCCGGTAGTCAACGGGGGTCGCACGAAATATAATTGGTTTACTAATGAATTTATCGGAAATGGCAATTAGTTTCCATCGAATGTGCTGTGATCGATGACGGCGACGAACGAAATCGAACGTTCGCGCGGAGAATGGTAATCTCGATCGGTTCGGTCGCGTTCAAATGTTTCGCTGTGATTTATGTACTGCATTTATCTGCAGATACTGTTCGCAATGCGCAATAACTGATTCAGAGTGTAACGAAACAATTTGTTGTTTTGCAAAATTGTTTGAACGAAAATGGTAAAAATTTAGGTACCAATGAAACGACGAGGTGAGCCGGGCTTTCATTGCAGTTCTGCGTGAAAATACGGTTTGATCGATATTGAGGTTTCACCGAACGACAAGGGACAAGGCTGCCCCGTGCAAGAATGTCATGGTTGTTCGGTGGAAGCTCGGTTTTAAGTGATGCAAGCGTTGCAAGCCCGACGAACGCGGGTGCGAGGAGAGGCGGCCACCAGGGAATCCCTCGACGCGCCCGGTTCTCCCTAATTAACTGTTAAGTAAGTCACCGACAGCCTCTATTCGCGAGAGGATCGCGTTAAATCCGTGGTAAGGTCCCGGTGAATGGAACCGCTTGGTAATTCATGAACACGAGGCGAAAGTCCGGCGAGAGAATCTTCGGGAAATTGCGAAGAAAAGACGCTCTCCATGGTACACAGCGTTAACGCCGTCGTAATCCTCACTGTTTAACACGCCCTGGAATCTTCAATAAACTGTTCAGAGAGTACGTTCTTAATACTTTCGGGACGCCAAACAAAATTTTCTTGTGCCTAAACTGTTCCAGCAAGCTCATTTTCGACGCCAGGACTCGCTTTAGTCCTAATCCGCGCTTCAGAGAGACCCTGGCTCAATTCATACTTCATGTTCGATTAGATCGCGTTGCGCCGTCGTTGATTTCGGATAACGTCGCTGAAGGTAGTAAATCTTCAACTCAAATTATATGAGAACGCGAATTAACCGATTCCTTACCATCTATTGGACGAAAAGGATGTTATTGAATGAACTTGCATTTTTTACAAAATAAACTCTGAATTTATTTAACACTGTCGAATTTGCAAGATAGTCAAAGGTGATGATGCATGTGTCAAGTCTCGAGATGAACTAACTTGCCTCTGAACACGATGAAAAACTGTGCGTTTCAAAAAAAAAGGCGTCACTTTAGAAATGAGCCATGAGGATTCGTCGATTGACATTTCCTTCGATATTGGTGAGAGAAGCGGTCGTCTCAGCTGATTGGTCAACATGAGAGATAATGCAAGGGTAAATGACCGCCTCTCGCGATGTTCGTTCGCAGGACCGTCACACCTGTATTATACGCGCAAAAAAAGAAGGCACAGAATTTCGTCAGTGGGGTGCAGGGGGAACGGCGAATCCCCACTCTTGACGCAAGGCTCCATGCCGTTTGTATAGCGCGTAGTGGGAGACCACGTAGTACCTACGAGTTTCTCGTGCCTTCTTTCTTTGCGCGTATAATAGGTGCCCAGACAAGACGCATAGCGAGCCGTAAGTCCGAAAAGCGCTTGACTCGAACAAAGCATGGACAATAATACTAAAAAAAGGTGACTCGAATCTGGTCGCCAGATGCGGACCTAGGATTTGTAAAACGCTAAATCAAAAGAGGAGTGATGGCATTTCGGACAGATTGCTGCTATACCTGAGTCGGTTATGTTCTATTGAAGAAAATGTGCAAGGCAGATGGGGTTGTTTTATGACCTTGACTTCCTGGCTTACAAATTGAATTCACAATGAACTAAGAATTCCAACTTTTTTTTACGTGCAATGAACACTTCACAAGCTTCGATGATGTCTAGAATGACTCTAGCGTGTACCTAATTCGTGACTGATCTGGTTCCGGATTTGTTTTAAACTCGATTCGATGAATACCTTGTCTGTGCATAATAAGCGAATAACCGTAGAAATTTTTTCTACCCAATATGCAAATCTCCAAATTCTGCTCAGATAAATAGAAGAGTGCTCCATTCAACAGTGTCGGCCCGCAACGGCGTCATTCAACGGTAACGAGACGTCGCGCCGCGTCTCGTCGGAAACAGTTCGTCACGAAAGCAAGCCACGCGTCGAACTAAAAAACCGTCTAAGAGCGAAAAAAGCCTGGTATCTCTCCGGCACGCCAAAAAACGAGACGGACAAGCGGGGCGCGTTGCTGGTCCGACCGGAAGCGGCGGTCGAACAAGCAGCGACGATAACTCGACCAAGCGCGGACGATAGCACCGCGGAAATGAAAAAGTCGCGGAAAATACGTCGCGCTGCTATCCTATTGTATCGAGCGCGAGCATAATGGATAGCGATATACTTCAACAGGTTAAAAACGAACTCCCCGTTTTCACGAGATACGCGGCTGTTTATTTAATATAGTTAGCCCAGTACGAAATCGGCCCGATCCGCGAACCTTTTGTTCGAAACGTGACGCTCGAAATGAACAAGCTTCTTTCCGTTACAGTTTTGAGAATTTATTCTCAAAGAGTTTGATGTTATGCGACAGAGTAATATAAAATCCACCGGAGTTCCTTTTCATGATAAAAAAATATGAGGAAGCGTTCACAATGGAACAAGCCACGATAAATCATGAGACTCGTATCAAATATCCCTCGCTTAGCATCAAGAATAGTCCAATTTCCCATACTCACGTGGCGGCGCGCGAGGTGTCGCTTTCATCGTTGGGCCGGCTCGCTAATTGGACATTAAGCGAGCTCTCCTCGCAGTCTTGCTCGCGTCCGCCAAATTGACACGTTTTAAGTCCGTAAATATTTCAGCCCATTACCGATCCCGTCAATTAATGAAAAAAAATACGAAAAACCCAGCGATTGGTCAGGCCACCGCGATAAATTCCGTATATTCCACATTGATTTGTATTTCTTCTCGTCTGGCGACGAGTAATGATCGAAGCTGTGTTCGCGAGTGGTGCTCGTGGTCTTCTAATTAAAAATAACAATTAATAAGAGGCGAGGATGACGGGGCACCTCGAAATAACTGACTCCGAGAACTCGTTCCATTCCGTAGGTCGTCTCCGTGGAAGCGTACTCGACCCAAAAGAGCTCATCTCCGTTATCTCTGCCAGTTCGCTCCGGAAATCTTGACGAATCGTGGCCACGAAAAATTCGGGCACGAAGCTGAGGTCGCAATCTCGCGTCCTCGCTCCTTAACGAAGGTCCTCGGCTTCTTCTCACGGCTTACGGAAAAAGCTGCCGCGATATTGAGCCGAATTTGCATTTTATTAGCCGCGAGACTCCGTGGGCGAACGCTGCAACACAGCGCTGCAATTATTTTCGGATGCAGCAGACAAAATTGTTGCTTCCTGGAGACGGCCACAATAGCTCTAAAATCTTGCGATGTTCGCCGGAGCGAGCGGACGCGTTCAAATCGGTCCTAATTCCTTCGAAGAAGAAATTTATTCAACCAATTTCGACGAAAGCACCTTTATACTGTAGTTTATGAGCGTTGATATTCTTCTGTTTATTTTTGCAGTTTCGTTTCATCATTTGAAAATTTTATAGTAACACTAGAATGAATAGCACTGTCCAACACTAAAAATGTTTTCTACTATTGCACATCACTGGATTCAGGAAAGTCGAGAGAATCTTCTGTTGTAAAGAACAATACGATATCTTTTATGAAAGCATTACAATAATTGTTTAAAGTTGAAAAATAGTTTTTTTTTCAAAGTCGTGTTTTTCAAAAACTGTGCGTGTAGGGAAAAAATCAAGGATAGATTCGGAATCAGCACGAGAAACTCTATAAGATCCACCCAATTATATGAAAACAAAAAAAAAGTTTAAATTTGTTGGACAGTGTAATATTTAATTTCTTCGGAATACAAATGTAATCCTTTTACGTGAAGACATGTCTCTACAGTATTTCAACATTTTCTGAATCTTGTGAATCATCCCAAGTCGTTCTACAATTTCACTATTCCAATTTGTTCTGTTCCATCCCGAGGTTTTCGATTTCGAACCAGACCATACATGTATTCATGACGAGGGGGAGGTTCGTTCGCTTTTTGCCCAGCCCCCAAACGGACAGAGTAACGAATCGTTGTCGTAATCCTGCCGCGACACTGTTTGACTTTCAGCTCGAAAAGCCACGCTAACGAAGTCCCAGCGACTTCTACGGTCCTTCGCGCCTTCAAGGAACGAACGCTCGCCTAACCTGACCAAACGAACCGGTCTGCTCCGTTAATTCCGCGACACCCGTTGCATCGCGAAACGCATAGCTCGTTTAATTAATCCTCTCGCGCTCCAGCCTGTTTCATCCGAAAGCGGCGCTTTATTTTAGTTTGCTTTGAGCCTGCCTTTGGAAAAATAGAACCGTCACAGCTTTTGCTGCCGACGCACGAATATCGTGACTGCTTTGTGCAAATATCCTTACGATATTAAATTATAATTGGCTTGTAATCAGGAGAGTTAAAGAGCAAAGGGGAAATAAACAGAAGAGGCACAACGAGTAAACTTCAGGTCTTCGAATGGAATTAACAATGAACAAAAGATAAAAAAACAAGTTACAGAATAATGATGATTATGACAAGAGGTTAATAATGTAGGAATTACGTCGTAACTAGAAATAATACGTCCGTAAACACAATACTTTAACGTTTAATTCCAATTATCTTGAATACAATTAATTAAATTGTCTCATTTAAATCTCCGTCTGAGATCAAACACGTCTTTTCTATTCAATACGTCGAACTAGAATAATGAATAACGCGAAATAAAATATGAAGAACGCAAAATAAATCAATAAGTAACTAATATCGGATCGTCGCGTCGTTACAATTACTATCGACGCGACATTCGACAGAATTCTCACCGCTCGAAGATAACTTCTCCCTACAATAATGGAGTTAACGAATCATATATAATTATACTTAACTAAAATTTTAGGTATGAAATCAGCTTGCTCCTCGAAAACGTATCGTAGCCCAGATTTGATTGATCTATCGGTGCACCTAGACTGCATTTGCGTCTCGGAGACGGTCAAAGATTGATCGTCGGACCGTTGATCGCCGCGTTTTCGCATCTGGCCTGGTTTCCCGCGTTTCCGGCGCGGCGTCACGGGAAATTCGGTCGGCGAACAGAAACGGGCGATCGCGCAAACGAGTGTTTCGAAGCCGTGCAAACAAACGGCGCTCTAACGAACCGGCGTGTTCGCGCCAAGTGCCGTGTTCCGACACAATGTCCCGTGAAACGTTTAAATGGCACGCATTAGCCGCGGGTACGGCCTCCTCCCCACAGTTTCGCAGGATTTCGAAGCCGAAACCGTGTGTCCGACTTGGTAATGCAGGCGGATTGTTCGCCGCTGCTGGCCACTTTTACTCTAATGCCCGCACCCTCCATCCAGGCACCCCAAGCTTGTTTCGTTGTAACACTGATAATTAGGGGACCGAGTCAAACATTCGCGGCGGACGGGCGACTTCCGACCCGCAGAACCTGAAATATGCTGCCGATGACGTTCACTGGCTCCTCCGATGCTGAATCGTGCCAGAATCATCCTAATTGCATGTAAGCATCCGATAAATAGACCAAATACCAATTCACAAAAATGTTGAGTAGTGTATTGAACTATTATGATTATGATATTTATCATTACATTTGTGGTATTGGTATATGCATTATACACATACAGGGTGGGGCGCCACATTTTGCCATCTAGATTTACGTCATTATTATTACGCATAGTAAACAATGTTTTAGATGAAGTTGAATGGTTTTGAGAGGGGCACATTCTGATGGTACATCTTCTTGTAGGTGGACGTGTAAAGGACATATGAAGGTCATTAATGTTTTTTTAAAATGAAATCATATATTTTTTATTGCATCAGCTGATGCTCCTTCATATTCTTTACAAAAACGTATTAATCTATTTGTGTAAAAAAATCATTAGTTTAGGAGATATTTTAATTATAATGTCTATTTACAGAAAAGGTTCAATGTGGCGACCAGAGAGTCGAGATTTCCTAACAAATTGTAATTAAAATATCTCCGAAACTAATGATTTTTTTTACACAAATAGATTAATACGTTTTTGTAAAGAATATGAAGGAGCATCAGCTGATGCAATAAAAAATATATGATTTCATTTAAAAAAAACATTAATGACCTTTATATGTCCTTTACACGTCCACCTACAAAAAAAAATGTACCATCAGAATGTGTCCCTCTCAAAACCATTCAACTTCATCTGAAACATTGTTTGCTATACCCTTTGCGATACCCTGCGTGTGAATGCCGAATATCAGCTGTTCTTCGGAGCAACGGCGTCTCTTCAGACAGTTGTTCTGTGACAACGAACACGAATTGAATAAATAAAACTACATGCCGTCTATTATAACCTACATGCCGTCCTGCAACAATGTATGACCTCATACAAATTGTTGATGTACCCTCTTAGGAAGTGGATGCACAGAATTAAAATGACTGAATCAATCCATTAGCGTGATGCTAGGAATCCACACACAGAGAATGCTGCAGATCAACCGCATGATCCAGCATTTCGATGGCTTCTAGCGTCACCGTGGACGTGTTTGCTGATGTTTGCGAAGGCTGTAACGTCACTCGCTTTCCCTGAACCGGTGTGTGCTTTCGCCGTAATACAGGTAGATAGGTATACATGGACGGTTTAGCCATATCCCGTGGACCATTTTCGACACGCTCGAGGAACCGTAACGTGGCCCTTGGTCCTCGAGTTTTCTGCGAGTCTATTGTTCCTGGTGGACCCTTTGGTTAAACCATCGAGAGAGATAATATCTCCTAGCGCCGTTGAAGTTGACCGAGGAGTTCGCGCGCAACACGAAGACATCGAAATGAACAGAACAGGGCCACCGACGACAATGGTCGCTAATTGAATTTCCCGTCGGAATCGTTTCGAGCACGACGCAGATTTTCAGAATCCTACGCGGATGAGCGAACGAACTTACCGTCGAATAGCGCCCACGCAACAGCGAGCGCAATCAGTTGATGGTCTATAGTGCGCGCGCTACGCTCGCAGTTCGACGTGCACAATGGATTAAAATGATATTGTCGTCGGTGGCCGTTCGATTAAGTTTTATAAATGACGCCGCGTCCCATGAATATTCATCGACGAGGAACGACTTCCCGCGTCGCTAATCGTTCGGAAGACAATCGAATCACCGGCTCTGACCCCTTTACGATTCCTGGCAGCGCATCCAGAGAACCGATTTATCGATCCGAGTTTTACTTCTCGATACACAGTCCTTGTTTTCTCTCGCGCGGCATCTAGATCGCCCTATCACCAGTAAAACACTTAAAAACTATTATCTCGCTATCTAGTTCAACGATAAGCTTACGCTTCTTCACAGGAATACTACTACTTACGAAATACTCGGGAAGAGACACTTACATCGTGTACAGACTAGAGCTCGGACTTTTACCCGGGTATATGAGATACCCGGGTACCCGAGTACCCATGAGATAGCCGAGTATCCGGGTACCCGGGTATCTCATATGACATAAGTCATAAATGATTTTGTGCAATTTAAAACAATAATGAAATTAAAAGAACGTTGATATATTAATTTAAATTTATTAAAATCATTTAAGAGAATAAGTAATCGTAATATATCGTCTGCTTTTTCCTATTGATGCAAGCGGTTTGTATTTTGCATAAAGATCCGTAATGCATTCATAAGATACTCGGGTACTCGGGTAATTTTTGTTTACACGAATACCCGGGTACCCGAGTAATTTTTGTTTACCCGGGTATCTCACGGGTAACTCGGATACCCGGGTATCTCATAAGTCACAGCTCTAGTACAGACACTGTTCTTTGATTTTATGTCGTTGGTAATGAACTAGTACAACTTCTTTGTTTCTAATGATTTTTTAATGAAATTTTTACCAACATATTCGCGACACCTCTTCAAACGAGACGATATTAAGCACGATACAATTCGGGTCATATGTACTTGTACGATACTAATTTTAGGATCTAGAGTATTGCGGATTGGAGAAAGAGCTTCGACCAGAGGTTTCATCGATTATCGACATTCCCGGGGCCACGAGCGTGTCCGAGTTCTGGATTCGGGTTCTTCTCTATTTAATCCGGGAGCCTCTCCGGGAGCTTTCAACAATTACGCAACGCCGTCAACCGTTACTTTTGCTTTGGGACTCTCTCTATCTCTCTCTCGACTGTTCTCTCTCGGCCACGTTGGCGCCTTCGTATTTATAGTTTGACCCAATCCCACGGCGAAATCGTAAAACACCAGACAGCGGAGACGGCAACGAGGCGAGTTTACGCGGGCCTCGTCACGCTACTGGCATTCGTTTTCGCCTCGCCTAACCGGTGCGACCAAATTAACGCGAGGAGGTGAGTAACCGTTCTTGCTCTCGACCTGCGAACACGAGTTGATTGCGCTCCGACTGGAACCACCTAAACCGATTTTTAATTACTGAACCTATCGCCGCTGGTCGACTAGTCAGTTCCACATTGTTCATTTGACAACTACCTGACCCGATAGACGTTGTCTCCATAATTCAATAAATTTGTTTTGTTTTTAAAATCCAATAGAAAAAAAGAACGGTAATTATATAGAAAAGGTCTGCGTACTCCGATTTTGATGAAATTTTAATATGTTATAGATTTCGACATTTTGAACAACTTCTTCCTGTTCCAATATAGGGGAGTCGCTTTTAGTTTTCGAGATATTTGCAAAAGACTATCGCTAATACTGTATTGAATTTTTCGTATTCTTGCATGCTCCGCGGCAACGTAAACCTGTTCCGGGGCCGCATCTGTTTATTTTTTTTTTTGTAAACACGTGTGGAGATGAGAAGCGACAATACCACACACACCCAACCAGTGTTTCTAATAAGAAGGTTTCCGTTATGAAATTAACATTTGCTCCAATTTTCAGTATCATATTCGTAATCAGCACGTCAAAATACGTAAGAATCTAGAGCATAATTTAGAAACACTGGGTGGGTGTGTGTCAGGCCTGCCCTTTCCGCCCCCCTGTTTTCTGTCTCATCTATACAGCGTCAAAATGTAAAGAAACGCCGCACCGGGACAGGCTTACGTTGCCCCGAAGCGTGCATGAATACAAAAAATTGAATACAGTATTCGCGATAGTTTTTTGCAAATATCTCAAAAACTAAAAGCGACCCCCCATATTGGAACAGGAAAAAGTTGTTCAGAATGTGTTGCTACATAACATATTAAAATTTCATCAAAATCGGAGTACGCAGACCTTTTCTATATAATCACCAAAATTTTTACCGGAATTTTCCATTTTTCCGGGCAACTTTTCCAATTTTTCTTTCCCTAAAAATCTTATTGAACTATTACGAATATTTTTTTTTTAATTAACCAAATCGGTCTAGCCGTTGAGTGATGCGCTTACGAACGAACAGCATTTAATTTTTATAAGATTAATTTTATATAGATTACAGGAATGATAAAGGCGATGATCGAAATAGTAGAGACATAAAGGTCCGAAAGGTCTTAAACTATTTTACGATCGAGTTAGACGTCTACGGTTTAGTCTCTCGGGGATCGAACACTGGACATGTTGGTCGGTGAACCATATAGTCATTTTCCGGCGATCGAGTAGGTCGGCAAACGAAATAATTGACGGTGATGGTGGGGTTCGATTCGGAGTATCCGCGGACAATGAAGAGAAATTACCGGGCCAGGGGCGGGTTTTCTCGCGAGCGACCCGACCGGTGGCAGCGTCAGTCGGCTGCAATTTATCGCGTTTAACGGCGCCGACAACGCGGCCGCAAAACGGAGAAGAAAATCACGGACTGTCTCTCCGCTGCTAGCTTTCGATCCGGAGAAACGTAATCAGCCACGGCTCGATCCTCGACCGACGTGATACTGTCTTATCTCCCGGGTGACTTCAACTTGGATGGTAGTTTAACGATCGTCCCGAAACGACAGCCACTTCCCAGTATCGAACAGATCCTCTATCTCTCTCAGCTTCGATCTTCGATCCATCCGGAAAAGAAATCCCTTAACCGCCGAAGCCGACGTCCAATTAACCGACCGATTACCTCCGGAGGGTTGCATTATTTGCTCGCGTCGAAAGTATCGCGTTTATCTTCGTTGTCTCTAAACAATATCCCTGGATTAAGTTCGACGGGAACCGGTTGATCGAGTCGATCCTCTTCCGTGGATATCTGGGTCATCTCGTTATCCGGGATGATCGTCCGTCGGAGGAGTCGCGATTTATCCGGGATTAATTGAATCCGCAGGAAAGTCTCCGGATTTCGTGGATCAGTCCCGCTTCTTCCTTTACTTCCGTCTTGATTCTCTTTTTTTCTTGTTAGTCAACTACGACATTTCTTTTCTTGGATTCGATAGAGACGATCGAAGGGAAATAGAGTTTTCGTTCGTTTTGTCCAGTGTGTTTATTCCGCTCGCCGGAGCGTTTATCCGGCATCAAAGCGCATTACCTCGCACGTCATACGCAAATGCGAGTCGATTGTACACCACACTGTTGGTCACGCATTGAATCCAATTATCCATTCTGTTTTCTTATGTCCGGGAGAGCATGCACGAGCCTCTGTTACCACTCGACCCCTTTGATCTACACAATGGACAACGTGGAAAGAGAGCTTCCTGTGGATTTAACCGAGCGCGTTCCCATGTGAATAGAAAGAATTAACGAATTCAGTAAGACTTTCACAGATAGAGTAAGGAAGAGAGAGAGAGAGAGAAACTTAATTCCAGTGGCGACAGGTAGCTGTATTAGACAACTCAGTAGCAACGTTCTGTTTGAAATATTAAAGCGCGCCGTATAAAGGCGTCCCTCCATGAAAGAGAGCTTAATATGGAGATATGCTTTGCAGTTCTCGAGATCGTCTAGAAGAATAATTCTTCGAGGTGCGTTAGTTCGTTCAAGTATGGATAACACTCTGACGAAGGCGAGGAAATTGGTGAGAAATTACTGTTCCAGAAATTAAATGAATTATTTCGATTTTACCGAATTTACGGGACTGCTGAATGGTCAATCTGCGTGTTCAATTTTGGTCGGAAGGTAAAGCATTAGACCTAACGATTCCGATTGCATTTGCAGAACCGTCAATGACCGGTCATCGAGGTAGGATTCAGTTTTCGGCGAAGACAAGCCGCAGGAGGCCATTAAATCGTGGGTCCTTTAGCCGCGGGGCGTTCGTGCTCGCAATTACATCGCGTTCGTGTCGCGAGCCTACAGGATTTGCACGTTCCGGCTCGCCATTAAGCCGGAGAGTGGCGCAATGACGGGACGCATTGGCGAGCACACCGAGCTAGCTATAGGTTGCTATAGCACGCGGTTTCTGGACGTCGCGTCGCCTCGTTGGACAATTGTCGAGCATCGGGATCGGGATCGAGGGGGTGGTTCCTTCGCCGATGGAGCTAATGCCGCAGGGAATTTCATGTTTCCCATGCAGCTCTTGGACAAGCATCGGCACAAAGACAGATCCGGGGGAGTTATCCATTGGCGTGTTGCTACCGGCCCAACCCCGGTTATACTCACTCAGTCCGTCTCAAAAGACCGGCTTTCTCTGATCCGGCTGAAAGCCAACCCTACTGCCGCCGCCACTCGTGTCAGTCTTTCGCGAAGCCATTTGCGAAATGATTTCGCTGTATCGTTGTGCCGCGCCGGCAGTTTGATGCACAAGAGTTGCGTGATTAACCCCCGGCAGCGTTATCACGGAAGCTACATACGTAATACCACGGTTTTTGCGTCCACGAGACACGCGGTGTCCTTTGACCCTTCCGACGGTCAACAACCCTCTGAAAGCCGGCAAATGGACCGGCAGATGGTTGCCTACGAGCCAACGATCGTCTCGTGCTTCGGCTTTGTCCGGGAATACATCGAAACCGGTCTTGCTTTCAACGGGAGATACGCGGACACGATTATCAGGCACGATAAAATTACCGTGGGGAGTACAATCGACTCTACCGGAGTGATTAGTGCCTCTGTTCTCGAGATTAGAGAAACGCGGAACACGTGAGTAGATTTTCCGTGCTTGCGGAATTATTGGAACGAGAGACGAGGCGAGTGGGAGATTAGGGATTAATTTCTTATATTTGTTCCCCCTGAATCGGGCTGGAAAATAATTTTTTAGTGACCTGTGGAGGGTTGGATATGCTATGTGCAAGCGTGAGGGTTGTTTTCTGAGACCGGCATGAGAGAACAATTTTTTCGACATGTGTAATTTTATATAACTCAATACTCATTTTTCCCATAAATGTGTAAAATTCGCAGTCTTGATATAGTGAAAAACAACCCCTTCAAACCCATTAAAATAAGAGACAATTTTCTCCGAAATAAAGGTCCATTAATAAACACATGACGGACCACGCAGGAAATTCGTTATTGTAGAAAATACCTAAACAATCCCAAAGATATTATCTACCCTCATTTTCGAGGATCCACACTCGTCGGAATACCTTCGGAAATTCGTTCCATTCGCTTGGCTCTTGCAGGTTTGGATGAGATCGAGACCTATTCTAGATCATGTACACATTCAATATTTTTCGTGGATCGACACCCCGGCACGGTTCTCCGTGTCCATTAAGCCGTGCTCGCGGGATCGAGATGATTTCACACGACCCAGAAATAGCAAACGAGGAGGCGCTCACCGATGTGTCTCTGTGTATTTTTCGGCCGGCTTTCGAGATAACGAGACCAGATCTCGGCCCGCAAACGACCCAATTCTCCGGGCGCGAAACTGTCGATACCAAAGAGGGTAGCTTGGACAGGGAGAAATGGTGAGAAAAAGAGAGAGAGAAGAGAGAATGAGGAGAGAACGTAACGACGGCATCGATCGAGTCGCGGAGGAACCTACGGAGAGAGAACCTATTCTCGATCCCTCTGTCCTGTTTCTGCTCGGGAAAAAATTGAGTTTACGGCGCAGGATGTGTTCTCCCTGCTTCCCCAGGATTCCCAGTGCTGAGAAGCCGCGACGAGGCCGACAATGCCTTTGGAGAATGTTAACAGGTTTCCGCCGGCAGTCCTGCACGACCTCTTTCCCATAAAACCTGTTTCCGAGATCCTCCCGACCGTCATTCCGAAAAATTTTATCTGCCACGACTGCGACCTTTCGTCTACCTTCTGAGATGCCATTAGAAAAATTGGAGCTAATCCAACCGCTACAGGAAACAAATAGACGGTCTATAGGTATTTATGTATCTATCGGCTACAACGCTACCAATACATTTTGTTCATCCTGTGACAGCTCCAGTCGTAAAAAACACAAAGTGGGTATCTCTTGATCGAAATACTATCGAAGATCAAGATATTCTATTTAATTCTTTATGTAGTAAAGAGCAATAATTCAAATTTTATTATTCGACCGTTACGCAAGAAAAAAAATTGTCGAACATTCTTTTCGAAGTGTCAGTCGAGATTGAAAGAGCAGTACAATTTGTTTTCCGAAGCAGAATTTGTCGGAAAACTACAGAGCTAAAGAGATTATTTTTGCGGGCGACCTGCGAATCACGATTCGATCTCGCAGAACCGGCAACACACTTTTTCCCGGGCTAAAAGAATCCGTTTCTCGACGAGCAGAGAATAAAAGCGTTCCGGTTTCACCTCTGCGATCCAACAAACCCTTAATTTCCCCCGGAGTTTCCCCTTTTTTATTGATTCGACCGCTTCATTTTCTTCTGTTCCCGGGCTCCTCCGGGCTTCTGCTTGATTCAATTTCCCCGACCATCTTTCCCTTTCTTCGTTTCTCTCCCCCTTGGTTAGTCACCCCTCTGCTTCTTCGCATTTCCCGACCACTCGCGTGCTCTTGCGTGCACGTTGCTTTGCCAGGCCATCCTCCGCGTGTTTCTTTCCTCCAACCCCCGACTAATCCTTTTCTTCCAACTTTCTCTTTTGTCGCTGACGTCCCGTTCGCCGATCCACCCTCTTTCAGTTTGTTCTACCCTTTGATGCATAATTCAGGGTGAATCTAGCATAGATCACCGAGCTTCTACCAGAACACTAATGGAGATTAGGATCGGGGTCACCAGCGAGTTCGATTCCCTGCGAACGTCCGGGAAATCGCGTATCCCCTGGGAAACGCACCCCCATTTTATACATTGTTTATTATCTGGTCAGAGCAGACATTCATTTATGAGAAATCTTCGAAAAAATAAGTTCATCGTCTTGGTTCCATTGGATGCGAAAGAATAAGAAAAAGTAATTCAATTTTTACTACTGAAAATCGAGCAAAATGTTTTTAATCACGTGCAATTTTGCACAATTTCGTCCGAACCGTAATGATAATAATAGATATTTATTGCGTGCTCACTCTTCCGAGGAAACGAGAAAAAAGAACGTTTTTAATTATAGAGTACCAGAGGCAGAACAATTTGAATGAGAATGGTGTTTAATTGAGCTTCATTAGATGAATGATGATAGTAATAGTAATAGGTCTTTATTGCGCAGTCTCTAGAGAGAATAAGAGAAAGAAAATTATAGAATATTTCACAACTCCATTGCACCGAGCTGGATAATTTAAACGGGAATGACGTTTAATTTTGTCTCCTGTCGAATAATAATAATAATAATGCTCTTTATTAAATATTTTTCAGTGTGAATATATGGAAAGAGCGATACAATATTTATGATTACAGAGTACCAAAACAATTTCAAAAGCACTAAACGGTTTCAATGAGAACGGTATTTATCCGAGTTTCGATGAACAGTATTGTGAATGTTGTTATCGGTGAAGTTGCTACGGGATATGTGGATCATTTTAAAGAGGATATAGTCTAATGCGGTCGAATTACATTGAAATTATTATCGTTCTTCGGAAATCATAGAATTTTTAATCGATATTGTCATTGCTACTTCCATTGTCGGTCCTACCTTCGTGTTGCCATTCTACGAAGCGCCAAAATCAAAAAGTCATTACATCAAACAATGCCACGAATTTGCAGTCGCGAAACAACAAAAATAAAACTGCGCGAGAGGTAAATTTCCTGGAAAACGAAGAAAATGAAATTGCATGGTGGGTGAATAGTCGATCCTAGTTCCATCGACTGCACCAATTTTGTCCCGTGATCCTCCAATGCGTCAAGATGAACGAATCATTGCACCAGCGTCCCGAAAGGACGAAAATAAAAAGCTCGCGGCGGAGGGATCGTCGGTGCAACTCGCGCTCGAAAATCGGAATAATAAAGCATCAGGATTGCGATCTGCATCGACAAATGGCGCGACCAAATTACACCGGTGAAATGGTTACCGTTTCCCCGACGATGGTCGCGCGCTCATCGAAACGCCATCACTCCATGCCAATCAGCGTTCCTAGAGCGAGAGTCCGAGCTGTCAGCCGATGACGATCGACCGTCGATCGATCAGCGGGAATATTTATCGTATCGATGTCCTCCCTGTCTGTCCGAATCAACGGTTATCAGGCGGTCCCCACATTTTTTTAGCTTGTGTGTTCTGACACGAATTACAACGCGGAATGCGAATAGCGAGTGGAACCGTCGTTTATTTTTAAATTGAACATTCCACGCTCGACATTTGTTCGGTCGGAAAACGATTTCGCCGATTCCCCATCCGATTACGAACTCTAACCAACGTGAAATCGAAATTCATTCGGTATAATAACTCATTGTTATTCTATAATATAAAATTGTGTTCCCTCCATGGATGTCCTGATTAAAGAAACAAAAAAAAATTGATGCTCCAATGAGATCTGGAATGGAAACAACTGGCCTCAACCCACTCTAAAAATATCTATGAATCCTTTTTTGATAATAAAGAAGTAAGTCGTGACCTGAAAAGGAGAGACCAAGTTACCTTATCCATAATCAGAATAGGCCACACTAAGGGAACACACTCCTGATGTCAAAGGATCTAGTACCAATATGTAAAACATGCAACATATCGACATCTATTGACCACCTGATATTAACGTGCCCAAAATATAATACATTACGAGAAAGATACAAAATAAGAACACTGAAAGAGAATCTTGACGAAGACAAAATACAAGTCCTACTGGAATTTATTAAGGGATTGAAAATCCAGGATGTTATACTATAATGATACATTTGTTCGTCGCTAATAATAACCATACAGTTGATGCGACGTTAAACTCTTATTAAAAAAAAATTGTGCTCATTCTATTTTGCCCATTAAACAAAGTTCAACATTGTATGTAATATGCTACAAATATGAGAAGATGCTTAGAAGATCATTTAAATAATCGTCGACAAGAGTGCGATTCATAGCGATAACAACCCAATTTCTGCGTGACGTCAGTCGGCGAGCTGTCGAGGTTAACGCAGCAGCTTGGATCAAGTTCGAAAGATCTGTGTCAAAATGATCTCGAACAATCGATTTCGTAGTATCGCGTTTCTTCTCTGTCCTCTCGGCTCACCTGTGCACACGCGACTGGCTCGCGTGCCGACTTTTTCCACCGAATTTTCATTACCATACTCGATATGGTTATTCCGATACTTCAGCAGATCGTAGGCGGACGAGGGCAATTGATATTGTGGTATGCGTTTCGAGCTGCAGCACGAGCGCTTTTCAATTAAGCACTTCATCGAGCCCCGCCGTTCGATACCCGAGAGCACCACCATCCGTTTCCGGTGGCCTCGAAATTTTTACCAGTGCTCTCGATAAACATTCGCTCGCCGACGATCAGAATTCCGAGTTATACCCGCCCGACGAGAAACTAATTTCCCAGAAAAAAACCAGCGCGATCCATCGCGTCTGTAATTACACCCTTCAGTCAAGTTGATTAGACAGACTCTTGTTTCGATTTCCACTATCGACGAGTATCGTTCCATTTCCTTTCTGCACCACACACATCTGGCCTCTACAATATCAAATTCTCTATCCTCGTTAACCCATTTTGTAAAATATTAATTTCTTTCTGTCTCCAGAATTTGAGCCTGTTCTAAACAAGATTAATTAAAAGGGGGCAATGCAGGCACCTTCTTACAAATATTGATTTGCCTATATAAGCAATTCGTCGCTTCTAACAGCCCGAACAAATTCCGCGTTGCGCATTCCATTCCACCTACATTGTTTTTCACAAGATAAATTTTCCATTCGTCTGGTGAACATCGAGCTGGCATAAAAAATACATGGAGAATATTCCTCGATGCTTGATTTTCACGCGCACTTGTGCCACGCCTTCGGTGAATATATTTTCGAGTAGTATAATCATCCCCGTGAACTTTTTAATTAAATCGAATTCATTAAAATATCTAAAAAAAATCGTTCCTGATAGAACTTTCATAGAAACGATGGGCTAGAGAATTTTGAGAGCGTATGCATGCCGCATCCAGACTATCAAAGATGCATTTTAAGTAGCCACCGTGTAATTTGTTAATTAATTTCCTCCCGATCGGAAAATCCTTGAAATTGAAAGGTGAAATCTCCAATTAAAAATTTCCAATTAAAATGCCAAGCGGCTCGACACGGGGTTTTCTGATTTTTTCCCCGGGACAGCGTGTAGTTTGAGAGTTAGCCCGCAGTTACGAAGCAAATTGAACAACTGTAACGATAAAACCGAGTTTATTTTTTTTCCAGGGAGCAATTTCCCTTGAGCGTGGGCGGCCCGTAACGAGACCGAACTCGATTATCGCTCTATTTTTTCCTACCGCGCTCATTATCGGGTCCGGAGCTCTTATCCTCAGGCTGATTACGTTCCTTTGAGCAATCTCCTCTATCCGTGGACCGTGCAACCGAGAATTCGGTGTCGATGCGTGATCCCGAACTATAGCAGCCTCCTCTCTCTCAGTCTCTTCTTCCCTTTATATTTCCGCCGTTTATACTATAAATTTCTAGGGTATTGGAAGTCTCGAATATTATCCAATATTTACAACCGGTACATACTTTTAAATCGAATCAATTTATCAAATAAAATAACTTCTTCCCCACGGGTTTGACAACGTAATTTTCAATTCGGAATATTTCAGGGACGATTTTTTAAACCGGAAGGGGACCTGATCGCCGACAGATGAAAAACACGGAGGAACATTTTACGACGATGTTCGTGGTTCCCAGGGCAGAGTCGGGATGAGGAATCGCACGGTCCCCAAGCGTGAATTTCGTTTTTCGTTTCCCGTCAGAATTCTATCATTCATTTCTCGTCTGGCGCGGTGGTTGCGCCGCAATACATCATTCTGCCGACGTTCCGCGTGCACGCGTACGAGCCTGGAACACTTTCTCCACGCCCATGTGCCAAGGTAAATATACAGGGTGGGGCAAACAATGTACTACGAGTTGCATCCTCTGAAACCTCGGCCAACCCTTATTTCTTTTTAAACCAATTTTATCTTTCACGTCTCCTATCTTTGGATCTGCCATTCTTCTTATTCTTACCGAGTAATGAAAAACAATCACTTTTAGTGTATAAAAACATGTGTGTGCTGTGTCTCAACGTTCCTGTTCATACTTAATTTCATTAGCCAGTTGCGGACCGAAAGAAAATGATGGATGATCAAATGATCAGGTCCAGCAATCTATGTGATTGAAAAAGGTAGAATAGGGATTTGTTGGGGATTCGAAGAAGGCAGTTTAGGGTACTTTATTCGGTCCACCCTGTGTATAACGCGTTCTCCGGACTAGTAGAGGGAATATTCTTCGCTGAAGGCGGCACAAACCTCCTATCCTCCCGACATTGTTCGCCGCCCACGCGTCGAAACCCAGGGGTGATGTACGATTCATCGGGACCCGGCAAATTGGAAGGGTACGTCGCCTCGTTGATACCTTGCGTGTATCGCCGGGATACACTGTTGCCTTGGCGACTCCAGCTTCCTCCAATTAACTCTCTGCTGTGGCTAGAGGGGCGGAACCACCGATTTTTTCCCGAGGATTTCTGGATAGCCTCAGGGGTCACGCTACTGTTCCGCAAACGATTGGAAATTTTGGGAAAAACACTTCGAAACCAGCAGCTGAAAATCACACTGCTCACTTTTGCGTCTGTCTCGTTGTAAGGTAAAGTCTAGTGAATTACATCGATTACTTCTAGTTATACCGTACATGATGCATTTGGAATTTATTTAGTCCTTCACTGCATAGTGTATCATACCTGATACTGTTAAGAAATCTGGTATATAGTAAACTAAGAATATATTTTCTTACTATTCTAAATTATAACTGTTTCCTTTATCTCGATCGACAACTTGTAAATTCTGTAAATACTTTGTCTATTTTGTAATTATTATATTCTGTTTTGTATGTGGTGTATTTCGTTTTTTTTTGTAATTATGTTGAAATAAATCTCATATGAGATTTTCTAATAAAAAAAAACTTAAATTGATGTTTTCGGCGCAAAGATTCGATCCTATGTTAATAACTAAGCAATTTTGCAAATAAATAAATTATCTTGATAATGGTCTTAAACTAGACCGAAAATTGCTTAGTTATTAACATAGGATCGAATCTTTGATCCGAAAACACCAATTTAAGTTATTCTAAGTTATGTTTATTTTTCTGAAAATGTTGATATTAATCTTTTTCAATGTGTTTCCCTGAAATAAAACACAAAAACTGACCTTCCTTCAATTTCTTCATCCCAATTAAAAAATACAGTGAAGGGTTTGAATGTATAATTGTTGCAAGCTTAACCGAAGATCTTCGACGCAAGAAATTTCAAAAACGGCGAGTTGACCCGCGATTCCCATCGATTCCGCAAGCGAAACGAATCAACCTCGATTGCTCCGCGGAACTTGTCCCCGGTAATTGGAACGTTCACTGTAATATAAACAGCCGAACGCGCGTTGGTTCCCCGTTTCAATAATTGATATTGCCTAATTGCGTGAGGCCGTTGAAGTGAGTGAGATAGAGAGAGAGAGAGGAAGAGAGTACGATTTTTGCCCGCGCGAACCGAGGATCGTTCGAGTGTTTGATTTGCAGATTAGTCGGCGCCGTTCTCGGACCATCGCGGGAACCAGGACAGTTTACTGTGTCATGGATCTTCCATCAAGGTGAGCAAACTGCGGCCTGGTCGCTACTGCAGCGACTTCCGCTCGCGGTTTTTCTCGATCAGCAGTTGTAGAAAATTATTCCTATCCACTGTCATAATAAATATATTTTTTGTAATCATTTTTAATTAATTTCGTTAAATTTCGTTGTCTAAAAACAAAATCTCTATCTCTATCTGAGACTACCTTGGCAGTTGGAATTACTATAATAATTAACCAGGATTTGTTATTGCACCTGGCCAAAGTCTCGGGTACAGCTAGTTATACATATAAAGCTGGGAGAGCATCAGGAACAGTTGAGTGACTGTGTTCGTCAGTTGAAATAGAATCTTTGATAAGATACTTTCTTAAGGCACCTTGGCAAAATCCTATTGGCAACATCCTTTAATTAGGTAAGACTATTTCATGTAATCATTATGTAGAATCCCTTAACAGGATGAGTATGCTTGGAGAAATTCTCTGACAAAGTCCTTTTGAAACACCGTTTTGGAAAGACGCGTTTGGTAAGCTTACTTTGGCAAGACCGCTTTTAGCAGAATACTTAACCTGACTCTTCTGATAATCTTTCTCAGAAAATCCATTTTGTAAGTCTCGTTTGGAAAGATCGTTTGGGTAACCCTCTTTCGCAAATCATTCTAAACAACGCCAGCCCGCAGAACAATCCCCAATCCTCTGAAAAACCTCGATCAGCTCAACAAGGCCAATTAGGAGATGATCGGTGACCAATTGGTCTCAGCAACAGGGACGAACGATCCCGCGGCGCTGGTGTCCATCAGCTTTAGCGTGCAGTAGAAGGATTGGCAGGGCGAGGGTGGAGGCAATTTTTTCGCTGAACATCTGCCGGACACGTTTGGATCCGGTTTCGGTTCCGGCCGGTCGGATCGATTGGCCCGTGCTGTGCTGTCGCCGCGAATTAGCCACGGCTTCGAAACGGAGCGTTTTGGACGTCGGTCAAAAACCGCCAGATATTCCCGCGGTGGTGGCGAAACGCCTGTCGCTTTTTGAAACCAGGGTACCCGATTTTCCCTTCACAAGAGTCTCTCTCTCGCTCCCGACGGAAAGCATTTCTTTCTCGACGGGAATATTAGCGTTGGCACGCCAGGGGGTCGCGTTCCCGAGCACGACTCCAGCCCGTGGAATCCATGCCAAGAACCTCGACGGATTATAAAAGTTCGCGGCGGATTATTTGCGGAATTTGCGCGATACCCCAACCGCTGTTGTTGCCTCTATCTATCACTGAAAATCTGCATTTTTGGAAACGGAATTCCTGACCCCTTTGAACAGCCAATTGCGGCGTGCGCGATTTGCGGCCCCGTTTCCACACAAAGATCTCGTCGATCCTTTCATTCAACACGGGAATCGATGTGGTGACAAGATTCTACAGATCTGTGTTCGCGGATCTTTTCGAGGGCTCTCGTAATTTATTGTGTCTTCTTTACTGTCTCCCTGGTGGAAGTAAAACAATATATCGTAATAATGAAATAGCGAATACGTATATTAAAAATATTGCACGTTCAGAATACATGTTCAACGAATCTTCAGACTGCCCATGCAGCTGTTAGAAAATTGCAGACTTCGCCTGAAGGGTTTAATCGTCCCCACCGAGGGAATCAATTAAACCGATCCCCAGATTACAACAGGCAATTTGCCACTGATAAATTCGCCCCGACGCGACGGAATGAATAATGCATCGTTGATTGACAACGAGAAGGAGAAAGATGGCTGAGGGAGAGAGAAGGGAGAGTAGGATCGTCGGGCTCGCAGCACCCTCTTGAAGAGATCAAGAGTCACAAGGGTGAAGCCGATTGAGAGATTTTTCAGAACCCCTTTTGAGAGGGAAGCTCTCCTTTGTCCCATGGTATTTAAAGAGTATCCGTGGGGTTCGCACAGCTACCCAACTTTCTTGGGGTCCTTTGTCCACATGAAACAACCGGCTGATCTCCCAGCACGGAATAATTCTTGCAGAATTCGAAGAAGACTTGCGAATTTCAACGGGAACGAAACGCGAAACACTTCCAACAGGACTTCTGAGTATCTTTTTAATTAAAAACGAAAGTGCGACCGACGGCCGTTGATTAAAAATTAATTCGCGACAGAGATACAGGGATAGTATTAAGGACGTGGCCTGGTTCCGGGATCAGGATCCTCGAGGCTCATCGAAAAATTGCTTATTAATTACATATGCTATCCATGAAACGTGCGAAAATATTACTTTTCCATTTCATGATGATTTAATAAACTGTGCTGCGAGAGAAATATATATTTTAAATGGAAAGGGTACAGTGCCGAGAAAATTTAAACTGAGCTAATTAATGTTTTATTACATGCCCGCTGGAGGGAGTAATAGTGATTACAGGAAAAGCGCTCGCGGGCACTGACCAGTTGCCTGATAAAATATTAACAATCGTGCCTTTTACAAACGCAAATGACTGCTTCATCCATTTTACTTATTCAGTTCCAATCATTCAGAAAATTCTAAAATGTATTCCTGCTGCTGGGAATTTATTTAAACAATTCCAACATTGCCACTATGTTTGCTGAAGACTATTTGCTTATAATTAATTTATTTAACTGAACCGTATTTTCCAAAGCGGTAACTCAACAGATCGATTTCCCAGTTACTTATCTCGATTTATTATCAGTAAGTCAATATGTACAGTTTAATAGAAATTTGTTAACATAAATAATTTATCGAAAGGATCCTGTAAGTATACGAGATATCAATAAGGGTAGTGCGAGCTGAAAAGCGCCGAAAATGATGGCCGGAAAGGTCCCTTATCGCGATCAGAGGTCCGCCCAGTAGAATAGGCCAGCGCCTGGTCAGACGGCCGCGATCGAGTCAAGAGATTTTTGGAAGGTTCGCGATCATTTCCGGTCGGCGAAAATTAAATTCCGTTTCAGTTGACTGTTGCGGGCCCCCTCACGCTGTCTGGCACACGAAACAAAATCGAAGACGAGCTCCTGTTTCCAATTTGTCGCTACGTTCTCATCCAACGTCCCCGTCGACACTGATTTATGTCGGCGCGCCTCTCTTCCTTGATACAGACAGCTTTGGCCACGATATATCACTGTGGACGATCCAGTCGTCGATCCGCGATCGATCGAACCTCCGTCTCGACGTACAGGACTCCTCCAGGTTGGTCATTTTGCCCAGCATCGTTGTCTTTCGGACAAATTGCTCCCCGATTGAAATCGTCGACATCCACCACTACCACCGATCCTACACGATGACGCTGCTCTTCCGGAGATTCCATTTTACAAAAATTTTAACAATAACGTAAAATAAGGACGAGGGTGCAGTGCGTTTGAAGGTAAGGCGTTAAAGGCCATATTTGTGTGTGTGTGTAAAACGGTTTCATTCAAATTTTCTCAGGGAACTTGCTTCTCGGATGAAAATTAAACCGAATAGTTTCACGCGTTTCCATCCGTTTGCGGGAACTTGTAATTATTTCGAATACTTCGCGTACTAAAGAAACATAAAACGTGGCTCTTTCGTTTAATACAGTAACTGAAATCCTGTGGAACATTTTCTTTACGTATAACAAATGAATGATAAACTAAAAATTACTCTGCAGCTTTACTCCTGCTTGATTATCTTGGTTTACTTCGTTTGTAACCACTCTTCCTACGATACATTTCTCTCCGTTTTAATATTTCTTCATTTATTGCTGCATTTTACTGTTTTATTTCAATCCGTACCCCTGCAATGCAGTTTCGTCCGTTTTAATAACATCCTCTTCAATCTGCTATATTTAATAATAATTACAGCAGCAAATTATTTTACATCTTTCACTTGCTTGCATACATTTCATCGTGTCCTATATATGTAATCATGTCCTACAATCCTTCTAATATGAAATTTCAGAGTCTGCCATGAATAAATTAATATAAGAATGGCTTTCTCAAACTATATTTTCGACGTGTATAATTTATGCGGATTAATGAAATGCCTCGCAATTTTATGCGGAATTACGAGCAACTCGATAAGTGGTTGGCAAAAGGCAAACTTGGCTGAAATCACTATTTTTCCAGAATCGTCTCAAGACGTTCGCGGATTGTTCAGAATGCAGGTCGCGGCGCAGCCACGTGTAACGCAATATTGCATAAGTTTCGCGGAAGTTTCGGGTAAGAGGGTGTTTCCAGTGTCGCGGGAGCGCAGACAGTTGAATATTACACGGGGACGCTTGAAATGCTCCCTAATGCGGTGGCGGAGGATGTTCCGCGTGCGGAAACAAGTCGCGGCGTTTCTTCGAACCCCGAAGATCACCTCGGCTCGAGAAGCCATCCCCTGTTCTGGTGAGCATCGGTTCTCTAACCCGCCCCCGAAAAGTAGTTTCCCAAGGAATCCTCCCGGTAAACCCGAAAATTCCGATTTTACAAACTTTTCGAAAGTTTGCAAGTTTGTAGAACATCTCGACAGCATCGAGACATCTTTCTCCACTACTTCTGCTTCCCGAAAACACTCTTGAAACGTTAATGTATGTCTTTCTCCGTTCAATTGTTGAACATGAATTGCTGGACATGTTATTCTATCTTCAGCAATTTTATTGAATTTATAGAAGGTTCATTGAAAGAAAGTTTCAAATGACTTCGCGTATATGATTTTTAGAATTGCAGCGGTCTCGTATGTTGTAGATACAGACAACTGTTCTCTTATGAAAAAATTTAACATAAATGGATTGACGAATGTTTCCTCCACCTGAAAACTAAAAAATGTTATTAGCTGCTTGAGGGCCATAATACATCCCCCAAAAATGGTTAAATAGAAAGCATGCGATCCTTTCATACAGCGGCAACATTTTCCATCGTGTTCTGTCCAAGTAGATGTTTAATTAGCGTTAATGAAGGTAGTTTTTCCTGCTTATGGTAGCCCGACAGAATTGAATTTCCGGATATTCCGTTTTGCGATCCATGTTCCAAAAACGATGATTCCGGTGACCGAAAACCGTCGATCGCCACCGATATCCGCAATCGAATCGCTCCGTCGGAAATCATACGCGGCCGCATTAATTCCATTTATGTAATTAATATGCCGCCCCCCTCCGTTCGTCCCGCGCCATGTCTCATGATGTCGCAATTAACGGTAATGCAGCGTATGTCGAATCAAATATATTATTGCGAGATCGTTAGTGTTTCAATTACAAACGGGGTACGATCATTCACGCCGGGGGTCGGGGAGGGGATTGTCCGGCTCTCCCACGGAATCCGCGGCGCGTTTAATTAAACAGCTTCGACCAGGGCGCGAGCACTCGCGATTTCTCGCGGCGAGCGCGAGAGAATCTCATCCCCCTTATCCACCCTATCCAGCCTTTCGGGCGCAGATTGCACGCTGGAAGTCCTTGTTTGCCGCCTAGATATCCGGTCCCGCTTATCCACGCCGTTTTAATAACGCGATCCACTGAGGAATTCAATTTTCATGATTCCCGTGCGCCGCTCGCCGTTTAATCCCCCTTTGTGTACACGCCGCGAAACTTTTATCGCCTCTTGTTTCGATTATTCGCTTAATCGATCGCAATCCTTCCCGCCTGTATTGCTAATGCCCCTGTTCGTTATAATCGATGCAAACAATTTTTATTTTAATTGAACGTTGCTGTTTCAATCTCTTAACCGGCTACCCCGTGTCGGCATATCTAGAAACATTATAAAAAATTTAATAAATGACATTCATATATTTTGCACGCATAAACAACTAAAATAATACATCTTGGTGCTTATTAAAGGCGAAAGTAATATTTTCCGGCCATGAAGATTATGAAGGGTGTTTCGTGGAGTGGATTTTATACGGTCGGAAAATCAGTTTGGAACGACGTTACCATGCAGACACAGGGGTCGCGTTTTCGGCTACGAGTGCCTATTTGTATGCGCATCGATATGGGAATTCGTATGGTAATGCGGTCGTGGGGTGCGCGCTCTCTCCGACCACTCTGAGTTGCTCTCTCTCTCTCTCTTTTTTTTCTCCTCACGCGGCCATGCGAGGGTACTCTTCCTCTTCGGAGAGGACCTCCTGCCGCGATGACGCCTATCAATCATGCCTGACGGAATGACGTAACGAGTTCGTAACGATAATTTCGCCCCCGGCTGCACACGATGCACCGCGCCGATGCAATCGCGTTGCCGCGCCTCGTGCATGTTTCAATATTGCACGAGGGTGAGCTCACCTTGGTCCCATAGCCGTAATTGAAATCCCGCATGCAATTAAATATTTTGAAAGTGAAGGCTAATACTCGCCGTACTGAAAATCCACCCTAATGGAAAACCACGCTCTTCTTTCGCTTCTGCAATTTTCTTTGCGCGTTTGCTCGCATAAATTAACGCTGTCCCTCGAACATAATAAAGCTCTTACGGATTAACATTTCCAACAGTCACGTTAACCCATTGTTTCGGAGCAAACTGTTTGTGTGTCGCTATGATTGTGTGTATTTAATGAATTTAATTTGCAAGAGAACAATGCTTGTACCAACTATAAAAAGATCGTACATTTTTCGTGTGAGAATAGAAAGCTGCAAACTCAAGGATCAGAGCGCCGAGCGGAGTTCTTTTTTCATAGGACGCGTATGAAAAAAGCAAGAAACAGAGAAGAGAACGCGCCGCGGTTCCCTAAAATATACAAGGGAGCGGCCCATAAACCGCGGCCCCGGGCTTTTCAATTGCTCGGCTCGGTCTTTTATGGGAGGCCACGTCACGGCACGTGCGTGGAAAAATTGAAACCCGACCTACGGGAGGGAACGGCCCTGACCGCGGTGCCGCGTAACGCATCGAAATAGCCCACGAATTTACATTCGAAGGTATCTGCCGGTATGATCGAGCCAACCCCCAGAGCATCGCACACCTGGCTACTCTGTGCGTGCTGCCATTAAACTCGCGTGGGAACGTAGCTGAATGAATACGAACCGTGAAAACGCGCCGGATATCCGGTTCGGAGAATATGTGGCCGAGGACGTGCGATATTTTCACGCGGAAAGGGAAAACCGCGCGCCGAAGGTCCCACAAGCGAAATTCACCGAAATTCTTCCTGGAATAATTTTATCTCGCCACATGACGCGTCGCATGTAATTTACGAATAGACTACGGATTTTCATGCGAAATGACAATTGTCCAAGTCAACTGTAATCTATCTATATACAGGGTGTCTCAAAATTCCTTCAACACCCGGAAATGGGAGGTTCTTGAGTTCATTTGAAACAACATTTTCCATCGCAAAAATGACGTCCGCCGATTTGTTAAGGAATTGTCAACGAAAAACACGGCCCAATCAGAGCGCGGCTATAGCGAATGGAATCCAACTCGGCGACAGGTTCCGTCAAGCGTGGCGTAGCCGTTGGCCGAGCCAGAATCAAACCGCTGTAACTGCGCTCTGATTGGTCCATGTTTTTCGTTAATAACTCCTAAACAAAGCTGCAAACGTCATTTTTCACAGGAAAATGTTATTTCAAATTAATTGAACCTCCGATTTCCGGATGTTGAAGGAATTTTGAGACACCCTGTATAAAAAAACGAAGTCCTGACTCACACACTCATCAACGCCCGGGCTAAACCCTTGGCCCTAGAAAACTGAAATTTTGCACAGAGGTTTCCTTTATGATCTATACAAGGGATAAGAAAGGATATTTCGAAATTAAACTCGTAAGGGGGTGAAAAGGGGTTGCAAGGTTTGTATGAGGAATATTTTGTTCGTGGTCGGATTTCTTTGAAACTTGGTCTTAATGCTCATTGATACAATCTGAATGGGGTGAATGAGATCTTAAAAGGATTTATGGAGAAACAATTTCAATTTTCGAGGGCATTAAACAGTTTCCTGTGCGAGCGAAGCCGCGGGGAGAAACTAGTCCTACCATAAACGTAATTATGATGTAGTTGCAAACGAAGAAATTGGGCAAGGATTAAAAAATACGTTGTATGAACTGAAAGCCAGATTGGAGAGACAAAAAATCGCAGAAGGTTGAGCTCGCGCAGTCGTTCATTTGCCGGCAACTTGTTCGGAACTGAAAGGAAACTGCGATGCTGGGAAGGAGCGGGACGGAATAGCTCGCGGCGCGATCTAAACTGCTCGATTAATTGAATGACACGTTCTGTGGAAAAGGTGAAGAGGGTGAGGGGGCTGCGCGGATTCGTTTCGGCGGTGGAAACGGAACAGTTTCGCTGGGTACGTGATCAAAAGTTCGCGGCGCCGCTAATGCCGCGTTTCTTTCCTCGCTCCGTGTCGAGGGAATTGCGAGCCCGCTCGGGGAGAAACGAGCGCAACTTTTAAGAGAGTTCGCGCTCCGAAGTTGCCGCGACGGGGGTTGATCCCCGGGGCGAACCGAGGAAAACGAAAGTAGAGTAAAAGGGGGGGGGGGGGCGCCGATTAGAAGACACAACCGGAGACTCAGAATCTCGAGGATCCTTGGTTAGTTTGTATTGCGTTCTGGTGACCAATTCTTTTATTTTCTTCGAGGAACACGCTCTCTTCGTTCCTGTGTGCCTCGTCTCGCTCCACCCGAATGGAAGAACGAATTAAAGGGAAATCTCGTCCCGAGCGCCACCCAGCTTACTTACATTTCCGCGGAAGTGTTTGCCAGCACAAATTGGTTTGTTCGAGCGCCGAGTTCCTGACGTTCAATTCCATTTGCGAAGGGGTGGGGCACAGGCTCGAGGAGAGACTCCAGAAATTTCTTCGTTTCGATCGCGACCTGCGAATCCGGCTGCCTGAATGCCAACTTTCGCGGAATATTGCCTGAACTTATTGCCGAATTTACGGCTGGAATTGAGGTTATGGGGAACATGCCTGCGTAAAGGGTGCACTGATATGAGGGACCGTGGGGCATGGGAAGAATCAAGCTCGAGAGATCGATAAGCAAATGACAAGTTGTATTTGAATATTCTATTAAATAGAAAGTCAATCGTTTGAATAATAATAATAGGATAGAAAGTGAAAATAAATAAAATCCAGTAGCACAGGTCAGCCATTTGTCAGCCATTTCAGTATACTTCACGTTCCCACTAATTGCGACGTGCTGACCTGTTACAGAAGGGTCAGATTCTACAAATAATCGCAAACGAAGTGTACCGCCAGCATCATAAAAACGCCAGTGCCAGCCACAGCTGCAATATCGAGCGAGGAGTCGCGAGAAACAGTAATGGAGGTCAGTCATTTGTTAATCGGTTCCAGTTTGCCGACTGTTTATGCGGTAGACAAACGGCCGGACGTTCTGTCCACCGTGAACACGAAGCAGGGGACAGCCTCGGGCAACAACCCCTAACCGTTAATGGCTTTCCGTACACAGTCGATTCGCGTACCGCGAGTGGTTTTCGAGAAACTACTGGTTCGAAATGTCTCTTCTAAGCTTCTCGGACTGCGGTCGTTAATTGTGCTCTACTTGTCGATAGATTGCCACACGAATAATTAATAAGTACACTTCAGTCTCGCCCGTTGAGTTTATTTAGCGTTGGGGTGCACATTAAGCTGCGTTGCAATGAATGAAAAACCCTTTTACAAGTGGATTACATATGCGTACAAGACAAAAATATGAAAGAAAACATGGACGACATGAAAGACGGCGACAGTAGAAAAGCAAAAAGCTAATTTCAAAGCGACAGGGTGCAAAGTATTCGAATAAATTCTCCCGGTCAATTTCAGACGAGGTCCGCACCGAGCTGCCGGACTAGGGGATGAAAAGCGGTGTCTGTGACAGTGAAAGAAAATTCCCAGGGTGCATCGGTGCACGAGAGATCGGCCCATTTCCCCCTTGGGGCCTATCGAGACGTCCGCCGATCCCACACCCCTGTTCTTGAGTGGTTCGTGCCGAGTGTCGATCCTCGTCGCAACGATTCCCGGCCACTTGTTCCGTCGCACAACGAAACCGAAACGACGAGCTGCCCGTGACTCGCGTCACGTGCCTTCTCTCTCTTTTCTACCCTACCATTGATTCCTCTCACCCTCTCAAAGGGTTAACTACAGACACTCGACGTTGAGACCCGACACTTCGAATACGAGGTGATCTCTGGTTTCTCGGGGCTGTTCACCCTTGTAGGGCGATGCTGACTATGATCCCTAACCGTAAAGGAACTCGAGCACTGATTTTTAATTGGTTCCTGCTGGGGCAGCACCCAAAAGAATTGTGATCGAAACGGTCTGGAGATTTTTGCCCGCGGTGTATGTTAACTATTATTAATAACTTTTTCTATAAACTGTTTATACTCATACATCTAACTGTTTTCTTTATCTCGATTGACAACTTGTAAATGAACGATGTTATGATCGGTGTTCGGTGATTCGATCGGTGATCGAAATGACCAAAATATTATCGAAATCGTTAAACGGCCTACATTACATCATTAGCATGCTGAATGCTAATTAATACAGGTTTATACTGTATGTGAACAGTGTTCAGTTGTGGATTGGAAGGTTTTATTCGGTTCAAATTAACCGCCAAATATCGATCGGCCAATGGTTCGATCGATGATATCTGATTCGTTGTCTCTCCAAACCAAGACTTTGTCGGTTTCAGATCAGAACGTTTGTCACATTTCACCTCACGCTGTATTATGCCGGCACGTAGCCAGCACTCTTAAATAATTTTTCACTTAGCAAGTAAGTTTGCACCATAATACCGTTGTTTTTCGTTTTTCTTTTATTTTTCTTTTTGGTTTTCAACACGGAAGTGAACTTGAACTATATAATTTACAGTGGTTAAATTTTACAGACGCAATTATATATTTCTTAATAATGGTCTTAAACTAGACCGAAACGTTGAAAAAAAGATATAGTTATTTGCAAAATTGCTTAGTTAATAACATAGGTCGAATCTTTGCGCCGAAAGCATCATACATCTAAGTTCGGAACGTCACGATCGACTAACTCGTCAAAGAATCGGCCAATAAACGCTGACAATGATCGCAGGAGTACCTTCGGAAGTTTAATGAACAGCGGAGAAGTCGCCGATTAACATGCAAAAGGATGCTCAGCGTGCAGCAAGGCCCCGCTGAGTCCCGAACAGTCCCGACACAAAGGAAGCCGCCTGGCTAACATGCTTTTCCGGTTCATGAATCATGCATCGTCCGCTGTTTACGTCATTCCGTCTCGATGAAATCGGCCGCACGTACGGATTAACAAGAACCTTTTCCTCTCTGCTGTCCCCTCGTCCCGCTGGCGTTTTTCTTTTCCGCCGGCGAGCGTAGACGATTCGGTTACCATCCGCTTCCGGTGCCGTCGTTCGCGGATTCCTCCGGCTTCCTGGCGCGACGGATTTACGACGGAAGGCCGGCTCGTTTCGCGTCGTTAGCCGACGACAGCGAATGGAAAACTTTCCGCTCGTCTCTCTTTATCTCTCTCTCTCTCCCTTCGCCCTTCATCCCTCTGTACGCGAAGGGCCGAAACTCCGCGGACCCTGCGCTTGGTTTTTCAATCAATTCCTCGTGCTCGTTTCTTCTCCCAATCCCACTCGGTATTTTGTTGTTCCTACGTTTGGAACGGGGAATTGGCCGAGCCGATTCTGTTTTCCTCGAAAGTATCGCTGTCCGCGAATGTTTGCCACGATTCCTGTGGACTATCGACTCTCGAAATTCTCGGGTTTTTGGAATTTGAAAAGAGCTTGCAGCTGGCAGTTTCGGAATCGACGAATTTCATGAGTTGAAATAGCTTCAAGTGCAAAGGGTTGAAGCCCTCAACAGATTTATAATTATCTGGTTAATTCACGATGTTCTAAAGTAGTTCATAAAACAAACCTTTATAAATAACCACTGAACTTACGCTACAGTAATTTCCATGCACAACTCTATTATAGTCCCTAAGTCTCCCTCGAATAACATCGTTCCCAAATTGACTGTCAAAGTATGATTACCGCGTCGACCGGCACCAACAGCCGCGCAAACCAACCGAACAAAACGGGTGTAAAGGGCTCGGCAAAGTCTAACTAATTACTAGGAACGCAAGGGCCGTGGTCCGGATCGCGTTCTTTGGTTTCTCGGGACATGGAGGTCCGGCCTAAAAATACCGGGTTAATTCCCCAGTAGCCGGAAGAGCAGAACAGGCCGAAAGGGTGCGTTTGAGCGTCGCGTCGCCGACGAAGGGTGGCCGCGTGGCCTCTTTGAAGAACCGCGGCCCGAAAAGTCAGAACCCCCGGGCTCCGGCCGAAGGGCTTTGACTCGAAGCTAGAACTGAAAGGGACACGCGGCGGCGAAGGTCCGGAAGGTTGGGTTAGGGTGTCGCTCGGTTTCCGCTCTGTCGCCCTTGCCCTCCCGAGGGATTCCGACGCGCTTGTCCTCCGACCAACTGACCGGAAACGGCCCCGAATCGATCGCAGAAAGGAGTAACCGTTCCGTTACACCGGCTCCGGAACTTTCGTTTTCCATCGTACCCTCGTTTTCCCAGTTCCGTCATGTGTCCCGGCGATACTGTTCGATGTCGCTGTCCAGGAAAATCGACGCCGTTCACGTCCATTTTGACAGAATAAAGGGAAAGGCACAGTTGACAGAGTGGCAGTGATGACATTTCTAGGCTAAAGTGTCCTGGGATACCTCGATATGTCCCTCAAGTTGCAGTTATTGTCATAGGATAGTATACAAAGACTAAAGTAACCAAGCAATGTTGGTTAATGCATCTATCGAATTGTGTTTCGGTACTACAGTCAACAATTTCACCGCCGCACTCGTACGAACTGCTGAACTCGAACCGCAGCAGTATGGTTCATTTCTAACGGAATCTGTACAATGTATGGCTGTGATTAGAGCGCCCTGTGAGTACCATCGTAAGTTTAAACTGCAATCTGCATATTAATACGGCCACGCGAGCTGCGGTTCAGTAGTTAAACACACAATAAGTCATACGCGCACGAAATCGGGCCTTAGAAGAGTAAGTACAAGCAATGATCGATAAATACGTTAATACCACTTTCTTGCTCTTTGTGTATCCAGCTCCTAATTGATTAAAAAAGGGGATACCATTAAACAGAATTCGATATATAGGAGATCATCCCACCTCGCGTTATTTATCCTGAGACATCGACCATGTCGGAGGGTTACGTTTTACCTAATCGATCCTTGGTCTCGTATTAAAAAGGCGAAGGGAAGGGGGTGGCAAATATTTGCGCAGAGGGCGTCGCGACCATCGTACTCGTAATTAGAGTATGCTTTCGTTTCTTCTCGAGATCGATCGGGCATGGGGTGCGGGCACGATGGGCGAGGCCGACGAACAGGCAGGTGAGCAAGATTTAATTATGCAAATGGCGCGAGTGCATTTGCAAGACGCCCGTGATGATCCCGGTTGACTTTATCTATTAACCCTCCTTAACGTCGGCCGGGGTACCGCTAATTACAAGCCCCGTAGAATGATGTTACGCGTTTAGGCCATTGCACGGTTTTTGTTAGAGCTTCTCGGTTAATCCCGGATACGGACTCTGATCGAAATCTTCGCCTGATTCGATATTATATGCATTAGCGTAGCTATAATGGTGGGAAATAACGAGACAGCTATTATAACTCGATTAATTGCCGTCGAAATCTGCGACTTCGATCGTGTCTGACATGCGCCGAGCGCTAGCATACCTCGAGGAAACGACAAAGAACGGCGGGACGAAGATTAATGGTGGGTTTCGTCAGATTACGCGTAATGAGCGGTCAAATCAGCCGTGGAGCCAGCTGGGTCGGAGACCGTCAAGCTGAAAAAGTGTTCGATCCACCGGCTAACTGCGGTCAGAGATTATTTCGTGTCCCTTAAAACGACACTCCACGGAGAGCTCGGACTGGCCGGGGTCCAGATAAACGTCCCATTTACCGGCGAATAGAGGTTTTTCATCTTTTCTGGCGAGGTGGCGAAAGGAAGGTTTCCCGTGTCTCCCGTCTGTTTTATGACTTCGGAAAAAGGGGACTTTCTCTCTGACCGTTATCGGAAGGAGTAAACTATTTCTCTGAAAAATTCAGCGACGAATTAATCGCGATTACACACAGATTTTTTGAATTTCGAGATAAATATCGAAATAAGGAAACGCGACTCGATCAGGATTTGCAGCAATTCCTGGGAATCGTAACACGTCTGAGCCTGACCAGGACCCCCGGTGCATCCTCTATTACGATTATAATTAACTACAATTCGGCATTACACGTCCGTGATTGCACGAGCATGCGCGAGGCCTTCTCAACAATGGAGGACCGTGTCCTCCGTATTACCGTCTTTGTAGTGATTAACAATAAGCATCCAGATAATTACAGTCGCAGCCAAGGATTACGGGGACGTCTCAGGTACTCTGATCTGTTGGCCTAGATTTGTCTGTAACATCTGAACGGATAACAACCAACTAACTAACAAAGACTGCCGTCTAATTTTCACCCTGCGACAAGTAACAAGCTCCCCAGAGATTGGCCCTCGTTCAAAATTACTAAATTAAGATTCTAATATAGCTGACGACGTGTCATTACGAAGTCTGTAAATTACAGTTAACAAGAACCTGACGATCAAAGGGCTAATTTCAACCCTTCGATTAAAAACACGTTTGCAAGGGAATTTTTTATTAGGGATCGTAGCCCGGAAGGGAAGGGTTACGTTTCGATCAGGACTTACGAATCGGACGGCTGCGTTAATTAGAGGGGTCATTGCAATTAAGTGCGGGTGTCGTTGGGAAGGGTAGTGGCCGGTTGACGGTCGACGAGCCGGAAACGACATTATTTACGGGTCAGTTTGAATCGGGCGACTTCGCCGAGCTAAGTGTCAGCGAAATTGCCACGGTAACTGCCGGCTGGTGTTACTTCAATCTGCATAACAATTGGCCAAGCATCGAAGGCTGTATAGCCGGCTGGATGGGTCCTCGAGGGTGGCGAGGGAATAAATTATTTAGCCTTGACTCTCTCTCCCTCTCTCGCCCTCTCTCTCTCTCTCTCGACGATGAAAATTTATGACGACAGCTCTCAGATAGAAGGGTGCACTCGTTCGGTAGCTTGTTCTCTCATTCGCTCGCTAGCGGTTGCGAGCGGATCGAAACATTGCGACGTGTACAAAACGGCGAAATTTATAGGGGAAAAAGGATCCCGTCGTGGGGACGAGATCACGAGCTCGGATACGCGAACAAAGTGGACTCCACTGCCGCGGGTGGGGGGTAGATTTCTATAAAAGATTCATTCCTCGGTCACAAAGGGAGATCCACTCCTTCCACAGTCATTGTTCCTGTTAAGATTCAAAGACAAGCAACCCTCGTCGAGATACCCCCAACCACTCGGCGGCAAAACCTCGGTGAACGCGTTTACCGGGAGAAATAATATTAATAAAGAGCGGCAACGATGTCTTTTAAATATCCATCCCCTCCTGGGAGCCGAAGGGTTGACGCGCATAAATGCTGAATGCGTCGAAAGCCGGGGAATAAGCCCTAAAACCCGCATTTTTCGCTCTCGACGGCGCGCAGACTGCGGTCCAAGAGAATAACGCCAGAATACCAACAGTCACTGAAGAATAGATATATAGGGGGTGGAGCAAAAACCAGGTGTACAGCCGCCGCGCGGCCACCGGCGGAATAAAGAGCGTCGTGGAAAGGGGATTCCGGCCTCGGCGGGATTTTGAACGGGTTCTGTTTGTCAATTGTCAATTCTTTCGGAGTGATTCATGGGAGCCGGCTCTCCCCACGTTGCCGGTGTCTCCTGTGCTCGTCACGTAGACCTCTCCCCACGGCTTTGCATTTCCTTCTGTGCCTGGCTGCTGAAACTCTTCCGAATTTCAAGTTTTTTTATCCAACCCTTTGCGAACCGGTTAAATTCTTCAGCTGTACTCTGTTGTTTGCTTCAGAGAGGACTTCGTTATTACTCCCTTCAAAGGGTTAAGGGATTTAACATTTTTCGTCAGGAATATTTCCTTTTATTCTACATGAGCCCTCTGATCATAAGGACCTAAAATCCCATCGATTGAACGACACATTAATATTTCCAATTAACGAATAACTTTTTTGACACCACCTTAGCGCCAGTTTGAATTTCTACGAACACTGCCAATGTTCTGCTGCCACTTACATTGCTTACTTCAAGTGCATCTGCTAACTATCTATCACCTCCACGGTTTTATAACGGCTTGAAGCGACCTCTGCATAATGCATGAAGAATGAGGGATCTCGAAACCCTTCGTCCAGCTTTTCTTCAGCATTTTACATCAGCGCGAACGTTGCCGCTGTCCGTCTGATTGATCATCCGTTCTTTCGGGGTTCTTGGTCCGCGGATGTCTCTGTCGACTGGGAATTCTTCATCCAGCTGTTAGCTCCGCAACGGTCCGCAGTCTCCGGCCCCCGTTTATGATCTGTCTGAGACCGACTCAACGCCTGCGGGTTGCCTCTCTCTGTAGATCTTGGTGGCGCGTCGAACGTACACAAACCCCCCTTGATCCAACGGGGTAGAGAAGCAGGTGGCTGGGGTGTGTGTTCCGTTTGAGCTGCGCATGTACACCGGCAGGCTTTGTAACCGAATCATTAACAGGCCGGGAGTGTGTACACAGACCGTGCGTTTAGTTTCTAATGGGGATCTTCGAGGGCGAATTAACGCGGCTCTTGATCTCCGGAGGGGTGGAATTGTTTCCTCGAGATCCTCCGACGTCCGACTCAGACTGCGATGCGGTACAAGCGGTAAATCGTTACACGTGCGTTGGACGAACGACTGTCTGTTCCACTTTGAACCGATAAACTTCCCTGCCATGTTTGCCGGCTCTTCAGTCATTCAAAGGTCTGCTTGAGCTCGCCTTGTGCCACTTGTAGGCCTCCGATCTCCTTCTATCCGAGATCGTAAATCCATTCACGCCCGACCACCCTCAAACCCTTTCACTTTCGAGCACCTTTCACTCGAAAATTTTTACTTCGCAACTGTCCATCAACTACCTCCAAATCTACATCCCTTGGTCTGACCCAATACGGCCTATTCTACTTATCGCAACTTACCCTATGCACGATCTATGATATTGTTCACCATCGTCTAACTGTGCACAGTCGATTCTACGGATTGTTGTTTCACCATATAGACATACAATATCTATTGTTGTCTGACTACATATAGCTCGTTCTACTTACTGGTGCCCGACGATGTACCACCTACTACATTCAATACTGTGTACCCTATTCTAGTAACCGTTGCCTAAGCAAATACCACAGATAATATCTACTGCTGTCTAATTACACAAGCCCACTCCTGGTCTTCTGAACATTTTACTTGAGACGTCATATCTCAATTTATCAAACGTCAACTGACAGCTGTTCGCCTGAAAAAAGTTTTGCTATCCTCCTCGATTGAATTCAATCCTTTGGGATGACTATACTAAAATTCACCCCTTCGACTCGATCATAAACACGTTTCCCCCAACGATTCTTTATCATCCTGAGAGACCGTCACATTCCAACTCGGGTTCCGTCTAGCAAGTCCGATATTAATGACTCTCAATCGAACCGAGTAAGACGCCAGGCAAAGATTTACAGGCGTCGGAGACTCGCCTCGTTCGGTGGATAGGCAAAAAGCGACTGGTTTTATCGTGGGCGAGTTCCACCCGAGGCTACGGTTACTCGAGTCAAAGCAGAAGAAGAACGAGGATAGAGAGGGGTGGCCAGACTTTTTTCGCCAGCGAACTTATTCTCTCCCGAATCGACGTCCGCTTTCTTAGCCCCGTGGTGAGCGATATAGAAAGGGTGGCTCCCGGAGAGAAAAGAGAACCGAGGGCGAGGAGTGCGCCTGGTTGTTTCGCCTGCACCGGATGGTTATTCCGAAATTGTCTACCAGGAGGAAGATTGATGGTATTTTGATAGACTACGGAAAGTTGCCCGACGATCGGGAGCCTACTGGAATTGATACACCTGATGTTGCGTCCTTGAGACGAGCTACTTTCTCGCTCTTTCTCTCCTGCCTTTTTGTAATCTTTCGTGTCTGTCTAGTCGCTGTCACTTTGGTAGTGGATCCTGTGATTATTTTACCGGAAGTGAGACTCTCTGTTTGATGTATCGCTCCGCAAAGATTGCAACGACGGAGATATTACAATCTACATGAAATTCTCAGTCGTATGGAAATTGCGGGGACTTGATAAACGGCATAAATGAACATCGACAGAATATCCTAGTATCTTTTTACATGCAAGCACAGAAGATCAACGAGCCCACTAATCCGATCCTCGCGTAATTAACTACGGCAAGTGTTTTTCCTCGTGTACAAGCTATCGGTTTGAACGACAGAAGAAGCAGACGTTTATCGAGGATCACAAAACACGGTAGCCTCGGTACCAGTTAGCTCCGGTATCGTTGTTATCACGCATCCCCGAGATAATTCCATTAATCACGCACGTCCCCGCTCGAATATCAGCCAGACAATAACCTCGCGATTCGAAACCCGATCAAAGGGAACAAACGGCTAGGATATTTCATCCCCTAACGAATTGCTGGAACAGCCATAACTCGATCGAAGTCTTTGCCGGCGTAGAAGAATGAGAAAGAAAGAAGGGTTCATGGGGGAGGGGGTAAAGATAAATGAAAGAAACCGCGGCTTCTCGCCGGCCGACCAGCCAGGCCCGGTGACTCCGCACTTAATACCTTTAATATCGGCTTTTATTAAAAGCTCGTGGCTGCTGGAAGCCGGCGAATTGGCTCTCCGTATACGAAAGAGCCACCACGGTTTAATAAAAGCGAAACAAGCGTACGATCCAGCTCCCAGCCAGTCAGCCGACGCGACGGCCGGAATATTTGCTGAAGAAATAATTACGGGGACCGAGTTAGGTCTTGTGTTTAGGTGCATCGTTGCATCTTACGGTTCTCCAATCTCCACATGTACAGGCGAGTGTCACGCCCCGCGTACGTCCAATGCAGACTTCACCACCGGAGGGATTTCATCCACCGTATTCACGCCCACTGATCCCGAGATCTCTCTCTTTTTTTCTCTCGTTCGGAGTGAATCGGTTCCTCTCTTCTTCATCTCTGTCTCTGAAAGTCTTCAGACCTTGCCCGCTGATGTTCCTCGAGTACGACTTCAATCTGCACCGAGGAATTTCGCTATTTGTCGAAGCGTCCCGAGCAAAAACGGGACGTAGGTAGATTAGGAGATGAGAGTGTGAATCTCTGAGAGATTCGAATCGGTCCTGTCTCGGGATATCTTAGATAGACCGCCTGGTTTATTAAATTTATCGATTTATTAACTTCTCGGTTTGGTGAGTCACGTGTAGCTCTTGGATTTGCTTCTCGACATTGTATTTCTGGATTCTGGGAAGATTTGGGAATTTTTATATTCAGCCACTGTATTATAGAATGTGTGGAAAAATAAAAAATAAAGAGCCGTAGCTACCTTCATCCAGAATCCTTCTCTTACACGACGGTACCCATGAAATTTCCTATAAAACACGGGAACAGTGCGTGGCACAAACATTTGGGAATATACGACCACTTTTCCGGGCCGCCATGTACTCCCAATATAAATTTCGCAAGGTTTGCGGTCGACAGCGAATAGGAGGCAAGAAGGTCGATGGACGATCGTAAATCAGAACCGTGGAGTTTGAGAAACCCCTGAAAGGGCGAGCGGGTCAGGCTGAAGGTTCCCTTTGAGCGTCGAGGCGGCCTAGGCTCGCCGGAAAGGAAAAACTCTACGGAAGTCGAGAGGCTCGAAAGTAAAGAACCTGTTTCTTTCTTCGTGCCTTGAACCTTCCTCTTTCTTTAGAACGTCTTGCTTTCTCGCGGAGTACGCAACGCGACTGATTTATTTGAAAACTAACGAGAAGGTCTAGGTATGGCAGCTACCGTCTATAGCAAACCGCGATCGATGCCCGAAGAGTTTGTTTCCCGAGCACAGCCACGACGGATTAATCGACACCAGTCACCGATGTTATTTATTTTTAGGGAGCCTCGAAGAAATTCTCGAGTGGGAGGTGGCTCGATGGAGAGTGCTTCAAGGAACTTCTGACTGCTGCTTGTTGCTCGGATTGGAAACTGCTCCGAATTTAATGGCGTCTTTAGCCGACGACGCTATTCTGCCTCCCGAGTTCATTAATTGGCTTTTTGATGTCCTATCGGCCCGGGACGACTATTAATTTCGCTTTGAAATCAGGACTAGAGACGACGCTGCATTGTGATTCGCTAACGGAATGGACGAACGGACTCGTATAATACGCTCCTGGTCCTTTAATCGCGGATGAGCCATTGCATAGGTCATTTTAGTTCGGTGGTTCCGTTTAATGTTTTGGACGTGGCCATTCATTACAATTCATTCGATGTTGTTTCCAGACTATAAAATTGATTAAGAGACACTAATTGCCGTTGCGCGTCTAAACTATCAAAGAAAGAAGCCGTTCAAAGGGCTATGCGCTATCAGAAATTTCGATTAACCGAACCATCAAAATCACGGGACGTTGTCGCGTCACTCGGATCAGAAGTTTAAATTAGTTTTGTCGAGTTGGTTAGCTGAACGCGGTGGTCTCGTGCGCGCGAACCACCGCACCGGCGTAATGCGTGGTCCCACGATTTTGAATTATTGGATGCGCATAATTCCCTGGTGACGGATGTCGGCTACGGAGGAACAGTCCCGACGCTGGCCCCTCTTAATGGGTACATACCAAACTACATCCCCCTCGATTTCGATTAAGTGCTCCATCAAAATGGCAACCCTCCGAGAGCAAACAGTTAGAGGGCACACCGTCTCCACTCCCGCCTTGTAATTGGTCACCGTGGTACCGCCGGAAGCTGACGTGCGACGCCTCGGTTCTCGTTAATTGTGCCCGTTAATAGGCGATTTTTTTACTCCCACGCCGGAGCGCGCCGCGGTCTGCTTAATTAGGGAAGAAGAAATTATCACTCAATTTCGCTGCACCGAGAGTTTGCACTGCAGAGCTTCGTGCCAAATAAAAATTCTCTGCAGCCATTAAACCCCTCATAATCTGGAACGTCTTTACTGGTGAAGTACTGAGTATGAATATCAAATGAGGATTAAAACATAAGTAATTATATAGAAAAGGTCTGCGTACTCCGACATTGATGAAATTTTAATATTTTATAGATTTTGACATTCTGAACAACTTTTTCCTTTTCGAATATACGGGGGTCGCTAATAGTTTTCGAGATATTTACAAAAGACTATCGCGAATACTGTATTGAATTTTTCGTATTCCTGCACGCTTCGCGGCAATGTAAGCCTGTCCAGGTGCGGCGTTTCTTTACATTTTGACGCTGCAGAGACTTAGACCATATACAGGGTGGTCTTTTTATCTGAAGACATTGAAATATTTCTAGAACTATGTATCGGATCAAAACAAGTGGGCAATGAAAGTTGGTCGTCGCGAAGGGGGACATCCAATGATACCAAACCTGGCCCCCCACCGCCACCACCTGGGGTGGGGGTGGGAGAAGATAAAAAACTTAAATGGGAACCCCCATTTTTCATTGCAGATTTGGATTCTCCAGAAAAAAATACACAAATTTTACCTAGGAGTTTTTGCATTTTGGTTCACAGATGGCGCTGTAATGGACAAAAATCAAAATGGGTAAAAATCGTTGAAAATTTGGGATATCTCGAGAAATACACATCAGATCAGAGAAATAAAAGTAGACGTATTTGATGTTTTTAAAAATGTTATTCAAGTACACCATAATTGACCCTCATCCCAACCTGCTGAGTAATAAAATAATGAACGAGTAATAAAATAAAATACATGTACGTATATTACACAGTTACCCTAAATATTTATACAGAATGATATGTGACGACGATTCTCCTTTCCCCTCTACCACTTTAGCTTCACGGTACTGCGATTTCTCAACATCCTATAACACTGTGCCCACAAGAGTCGTCTGCTAGGTGGTTTAATCTGATAACGAGGCAGTTTTATCTCGCCGCTGCTATAGGTATATATGGTCTAAGTGTAGAGATGAGAGAGAAAACAGGGGGGCGGAAAGACCAACCCAGCCAGTGTTTCACACGTATTTATTTTCTTACGCATTTTGACGTGCTGATTACGAATATCATACTGAAAATTGGCGCAAATATTTATTTCATAACGGAAACCTTTTTAGAAACACTGGGTGCGTGTGAAACATTGGGTGGGTGTGAGTGATATTGTCGCTTCTCATCTCCACAACATGTTTAAAAAGAAAAAATAAACAGATGCGGCCTCGGAACAGGTTTACGTTGCCGCGGAGCATGCAGGAATACGAAAAATTCAATATAATATCTCGAAAACTAAAATCGAACCCCCTATATTGGAAAAGGAAAAAGTTGTCCAAAATGTCAAAATCTATAACATATTAAAATTTCACTAAAATTGGAGTACGCAGACCTATTATATAATTACCGAACAAAATGTCTTTCGGAAGTAACCAAACAATTTCCTACTCGCTGAAATATGTTTCTCCCTCCAGGTTTCCCAACGAAATTGAGTTTTGAAGAAGAAAAGGTAGGAACGCTGTAGAAGTGGAAAACGTGTAAGGTCGTCTCCGTTTCCGGAAAGCATCGCGGGATTAAACTGTTCCGATTTCCGACGCGTCTCGCAAAAACTTGAATCGGAATCAAGCTGGAGAGGGAGAAGAAGGGAGAGAGAGAGAGCAAGCCCGGCGGCTTAATTAGCTGCCGGCTAAGAATGCGTCGCGATATGTAATCGCGTAACGAACTCAACGGAACTAATTTAAAGTTATAATCGAAGGTGCGCCGCTCGCGCGTGTGCGACTCGTGCGCTTCCAAACCCACCCCCTTCACAAGGATCTCGCGATTTCGATGGTGCGCTTAATCGAAATTCAGGGGATGCGCTTTGGTATGCATCCATTAGGAGAGTCTATTCGGTTAGGCCCGCGTAATCCATACCTAATCGTCTTAACTTACGACGAGGGTTACCGGTTTCCACCGAGAGCAGAGATCGGTGCGTTATCGTTCGTCATCGAATCGTCGCCATGAGCACCGATTAAAGCTCAGGAATATCCGTTGATTCGATGGCACGATCACTGTTGACGGCTGTCTGCGGGAAACTCCGGATTTTCGATCCACGGAACATCCAACCGGAGAGAAACTTCGAGGAGCCTCTCGAACTTTCTTTTCTTCGGTCGGAAAATTTTCATCGCTACAGCGAAAATCTATCGGAAATCGATTAGAACGCGGAAATACATTCTATCTTCATCTCGAAGGCTCTCTCAATATTTTACTAAATTTAAGCCGCTTCAAGCTGCATCTGCATCGGTAATTTTACCTTCTTTCTCTAGAGGACTGTACGATGTCCTCGATCAACTAAGACAGACTCCGAAGTGTGTTCTATTTCATCGAATTCTGCGATTCATTCTAGAAGAGATGAAAACCGAGAGAAAATTTTTGGACGGCTCCGAACACAATCGCGACTTTCAGATATCACATTACAAATCTCCGGAGGAATCTCTTTGTCTCCGAGCGACAAAATTTCAACGGCGTCGTTGGAGTGCCGATTAAATCCGAGGAATACGTTCCACTTTCAAAGCACTTTTATCAGGCATAATCCTGCGACCTCTTTCTGGGCTGGCGTGGAAGACCAAGACAGTTCGTATATTCTCAATCGACCCGAAAAAACCCTCGTAAAGTTTCTTTCGCCGGTAACGAAATCGTAATCGTCGCTTCGAGACCGTGTCGAGGACCGATTAAAGCCGAGTAACACCTTCCATTTCAACTATAGAACCACTTCTGACGGCCGTAATACCCGGAGCACGTTCCCCGGTAATAAAAGAGCGGGTAGTCCGAATCGAAAAACCGGAAGTAAAAACGTTGGAGGGCGTTTGGCAGGCGGAAACGCGAGTGAAACTCACGGGAGCGATATCCAACGTCGCTGTTATCGAGGAAAAGAGTGAGCGTGAACGATCGCTGATCGATTTTCGTAGACGAGATTAGCTCAGCGTCGCGATAGCTTGACGTCTCGTCGACGGAAGTAACGGATGGGGCCTGTTCCATAGGGTGTCGATGCGACGACGCGTGGAAAACGACGAGGGCCCCGGTTAGATGCGAAACGGCTCGCCTACTCGCTTATGGCAACGGCAACCGAGCGGAGCGCAGAATTTCACGGTGCAGGAAGTCTTGAATTGCAGCGTCGCTTCACCTGTCGCATAGAGTTTCCGGTTTCTTCTCAGAAACTCTTGCGAGACCTGCTGATGCGTTGCACACTATTAAATTAGCCTCGAGACGGTATTTATAGTAACACTGTCTGGGTAAAATACAAAAATGTGAAAACATCAGAAAAATTTAAAAATTAATTTCCATGTAATTATATGTTACATTTTCGTACGACCATAAATTGAACGTAATTCGTAAGCGAAGTTCGCTGATTTTGAAGGACAAAGCGCTTCAACGGTACACGGTCCCGCACTCACCGTGGAGAGAATGCAATCGACGGCCTGATCAGTGGCTGACCTATTCTACTTCGCGTGATTCGCATGCCTAGAGGACGCTTAGAAAAAGCTTCACACCGCGTTTGCCTGTACTTTTACTCTCCCCGGGCATTTCTGCCATAGAAGTTTCGAAACAACCACTGGATTCCCACGGATGTAGGACAAAGTCCTGTCTTCGAGACCACGGGCCGCAGACAATCCAACCGGGAAACGAACGAACGGAAACTATCCCGCTGTGCTGTTACAGCAAGACGGTCGTGTTTATCTGGTAATTGAAACGTCTGCGATCAATGTAAATCCGTCGTGTTCCTCACTCTGTGTCGAAATTATTCAATCGATGCACCGCGTTGGAAAATGATCGTCTGTCATAAAGTACGACATCGACGAAATAAAAGCGTAATTAGTAAAAATTCCATCTTTGAGTGCGAGTAGCGGGTAATGAGTTTATGCACGGGGGTAATTTTGTCCCGAGGAGCGGAATGCGATGAGACGATCAAAGTCTCGCAGCTTAGTCGATTAGTTCGAAGATGGTCGAGCAGGAATCGTGTCCATTAATAGTTCATTTACGCTGACAGGATAGAACCGGCGGTGCTTAAGGATCACCGTGGAGCCTCGGCATTCCATTTAGTATTAACTACTGGTAGCAAGAGGTAGCTCCGCAGCGAGCAGTCAGACGGTCGCGGATAATAAATTCATCTTTTCCGGCGGACTCGAGGCGAGGAGAGGATTATTCAAGTGTGCCGATGTTTGTGCGATGACTACCGTTTGCCAATGGGTTTGATGTCCCCCGGGGAAGCCCTCCTTCAGAGCCATTCGAGAGTACCTTGCGGTTTCCGGGTGAGCGCAGTCTCTTTGATGAACCAACGCTGGTTACCGGCACGGCGATCGTTTGCCAGGGTTACGATAATCGCGAACAAAGTCCGAACTTCCCTGTTATATGCTCACGACTCTATCAATATTTTATCGGACCGATTTAAGGTCGAACGATATCGCCACCCACACCTCGTCCACCACACCACGCGTTTTCCATTCCCTTTCACCGACAACCCTTTAGCTGCAATTATTGCATCTCGAGGACCGTGTGCTATCGATTCTCGCCGAGGGGAAATGCGCCGAGCGCATTTTCCAGTCGTGTCGAAATAGAATTTTTGGGGATGGAAATAAAACAGAAGTCTCTCTATTTAGGAACAGGGTTAGAATGTCGAGTTATCTTGTTCTGCGAATTTATACAAGAATATTCCACAATAGGCTTCCGCAAAGTTAGTGAAAAGCTGGATTCTTTTAGGGACGAATATCTCTACTAGCGCGTGAAGTTTCATCATTTACTGAACTGGCGGTACTTTAACTTTCTTTGTAAGATTGCCAGGAGACTCCTTCGGTGCTTCATTTTCTAAAATGTACTTTCACAAACTTATGTAAAAATTCTGCTCGGCAGCTACTTTTAAAATTGGAAAAAATTGGACTGCGTTCCGGATGAATCTACCTACTTGTTTACGTAGTTACGTATTTTGTCAAGAGGTCCCACAATTTCCCGGACGATTCATTCTTTTAGAAATTCCCTCGAAGCACCGTACCGTAATATGTTATAACCTTCGTCCAACATCAGAAAGATTTTCTGGACATCGGTTCCCAAGCTTGAAGAATCGTTTCCTCGCGGTAGCTGAACGAGAAACGCGGAAGAACCGAATATCGCATTGGAAAGTTCTTTCTCTCGGTCTATTGTCCGGCTCGGAACTAATCGATCACCGGCTTCGAGTTCGATTCGAGCCGGTTCTCTCTCTCTCTCTCTCTCTCTCGCGCCGACAAAAGTGGCATCTCCGAGGAATGGAGGCGGGGTGTTCGCATGATCGCGCGGAATCCGACGCGGATCCATGTTCGACGGACGCCTAAGGCGCGTCGGGGATCAGGCCCATGTATAATTTAAGCTCCGTGTATCAATCGCCGAAGGGCGAGCACGGCTCGAGGAGCAATTGACGGGGGTGGAGGAGCGGCTGGATAGTCGGAGTTTGAGGCCTAGGGGATGATTTCCCGGTGGAACCAAGCTGTAGAGCCCAGGCTAGACGCCCGGGATGCTTAGCTTCCCTTATACAGGGTGTCCCGACGACGGATGCCTCAGATCATCCTGTTTTCCCGTTGATCTATAACGGATTTCAACACCCGGGAACCCAGCTATGCGGAATATTACGAACTTATGCACTCTTCCCCCGAATTGAGATGTTTATGCGAATTTCGGCAAGTCGGGGAAGACGTTCTGGAAACCTAACCACTCTGGATCCTCTTCATTCTCTTCCGCTGTTGCAGAACTCCACAAAATATAAACTTCTTTGGTCTTTCCTTCCTTTCAAATTTTTTCTAATTTTTTTTCTCGAATATTATTTCGTAAAACGTTCCCATTGCATTGTTTTCTGTATTATATTGTTGTAAAATTCCTTACCAATCAAGTTCCTTACTCATCAAGTACCATCTTCAAGTCCTTTAACTTCTTTCAGAAATTACAATTAATCAGCAATTGAAGCACATGAATAGTATAGTTTACGAGTTGATTGGATGGGAATGAGAATTGTCAGGAACTGTTCTTCCAGGTGCTCGACACGTTTATCGAACGTTATTGAACCGAACGGCGATCATTACTCTAACAGGGTCCATTACGGTACCGCGTAGGACGCGCATTCACGCGAGTTTCTGTCAATGTTAGCCACTTGCAGTGAGTGTTAATCACACCTAGTTTGCATATGGTCACCAGTCCGCGAATCAAACTCCGTTGCGAATCGTGGAACGATCGATGCAGATTTTTGATAAATCGTCGATCGACCCGGACCGGATGGTAATCTTGTTGCAAGACTAACCGTGTAATATGTAGTTTCACGCGATCCCCGCACAGCCGTGGCTGACAGAGGCTGGTTCGAAACCCCTCGAAATTGTTCATAGCTGTTGCAAATCTCCGATTGGATATAGACAAACGTATCGATCGCGTCTGCACGACTAGCAGCGTACATTGTGCCTAGAGCCGTGATACACGCCGCGTTCGACCAATTTGTGGTCTCGCCTCTTTTCATGGCCGAATACCTTTAATGGTTTGCACGAGGTTTGCCTCCGATTGACCGTTCCCTGTTACCGTGTCCCGTGTTGTCGTGTCCACGGCGACACCGTATTATTTAAGCGGCTCGAATCCTCGTGTCCGACCGGGTAAATGGCGCTAGCGAATCCACTCGATCCCCATCAAATATCCAATTATTTAGCGAGCTGCGAAATCTTAGGAATTCACGCAAAACCGCGAACTGCGTACCGCTATCCAAACATTGGAAAATTTAATGACCATCGAGTAAGAAAAATTGATTCAGAGAGATTGTTTAGTCGTGTGTTCCCGATGACACTCTCAAGTGACGTGCGGACGTATTCCTACTCAAGGTTATAAGGCTTGAGCCCGGTTATGAAACTGCGGACACGTCGACTCGAGAATGACCTCGTACTACTAGATACTACCCGCCAAATTAATATTGGGTAGCCGGTTCAATGGGTAAGGTGATTAAACAACGATTTGATCGGATCGATTCAAAGGGATACATTAAAAGAAGCGTTTCGTCCCAGACCTGGTAGTGGACTCGTCAGTAAGGCAATTCTAGCTGGTCCTGCCTTATACGCTAGCGCACGCAAGGGGATTAGAATTATAGCGCGGAATCTGGCGCGATTGTCCAGATCGTTGGACCACGTAATACCGCGATGGAAGTCCTCAAACTAATACTTAGATCGACAAGACAACGGCCGGTATGTTGTACTTGTCTATTCGCGGATTCAACAATATTGCTCGTCCGGAAGCTAGCAGAGAACTGTCTGCGTTTGAATTCTAGTCCGTTCGCGTTGAGTAAGAAAATGCATTGATTGGTTCCTGCCGAAAGTTGCAGTTACCAATCAGCGTCCTCAAGAATGTTTAGCTCTCTTTCCCATGGCTCTGAAGGAGGCCTGTTTCTGGGAAAGAGAGAGACGATTCGTCAGAGAGACGCTCCGTCACTCGACACCGTACGTATCGGCAGAAACAGGACCTTTTTCCGCGACCGGGTTTATGGCACTCTGTAACTTAGTGTATACAGAAAAATATACATCTGGCGATGTCTAGAATGGTCACCGGAAGACCCTAATTGACTGAATCTTCGAGGAAGATTCCTAGTCACGAACGTACCATAAATATTGTTCGAAAGAACCACGTGTCCTGTTCCTACGCGACGGAACAGAGATCATTCATTATTCATATACAATCATGTTCCTCACGCTCCGAGAAAGAACCAATCGATGAACTCCTCAATGTTCATAATTCATCTGACCCGACGACAATGCCAGAAAAAAGCAAACTTCCTCGGCCGAAGTCCCTTTTCAAAGCCAGTCCTAGCTTTGTGTCAAAGTAATTCGCTTCTCCATCGAGTACTTCCATTTTAATCCCAAATCCCCTAATGGAAGTTTCGTCGGAAGGCTAGTTCAAAGAAGTCGAGACCAGGAAAAGCGATCAAACATCGATGTTCGTCAAACTAATCACGCCAGTGTACCCAGGGATCGAGATCGTCGAAAAAAAGGATCGGTTTCACGGGTCGCACTAATTACCCAAGGGCCAAGGTAAACATCGTGGGCCCCATAGTGTCGTCGCCGGGTTTTCTGTCTAAGGCAAACATCGGCAGGGGGATCGTCTTGTTTGCTCGTAGGTGTTCAGAGTGGCCGAGGGATGTTGGTGTTCCCGGTGGCAATTCGGCAATCGACTTTATCAAGTTTCGAGGCGTCAAATATGCCAGCGAAGGTAACTCGATTGAGGCCTAGGCCTCGATCTATCATCTGATCCTTCTCTACCTTCCGGGTAAGATCTGCCGCACTTCTCTTTTACAGAGGGGTGGAAACTGATTACGGCTCGATCAACTCCCTTATGAATAACATTAGGCGGCGTCATTATAAACGGATATAGCGCGAGGATCCCGCGAATTTCAGGGAAATAGAGTTTTCCACCGAGGCGAGATTGCCTCGAATTGCCCGTGCATCCTGACGGGCCGTGCTTCTGGCCGCAGACGGAACGAGTTTATTGGCCCCCCTGTCTTCCGACAGGATTGCCGCAGCGACTCGCAAAATGCTTGGTCCACCCCTCCCGGAAAAAAGGAAATTCAGGTTATCCCATCCAACTTGAGCGTCTTAAATCTTCTATCTCTGACGGCGCAAAAAGTGTCAGGGAAAACGTTACTCCGTGGCGGAGTCTTGCGAACGTCAAGAAATTTTGCCGAGGTCATTATTTTCTATGTTTCAAGGATTTGGGTGGATTTTTAACTGGCTCAGATCGATACCAGTTCAATCACTTTGTAATCGTAACTTTTATTCAATGCTGATCTTAATTCAACTATGTTGATGTTAATTGAATTCTGTTATGTCGATTGTGAGTTGGCCCTGAATGCCCGATGTTCAAAATGAATTTAGAACAGTGAATATATTTGTTTAATGTATGCATTGTATAGTATATAATTTATTTAAATGCACTTCATTATTTTATGAATACATACGCACATGATGAGGACACTGAGCGAAATTTGTGTGGAATATGTTGGTGCTGCGATGTGTCTTGTCACATCTGGTTAATTCTACTTGGATAATATGTATACAAGTTGACGCACATTGCACAGTATAAATGGTATAATATATTACCCACGATAACGTGATATAAATCAGTAGATGGATGACATATCGCTCTGGAACACTATAATACCGTTTCATTGTCCACTTCAAGTAGAATTAGATAGATATAGTCAGACGCGCTTAATTGTGCCGTGTTTGAGCACAACTGCGGTCTCCAAAGTTAGATTTATAATAAGTTATGAAATAAACTACCGGTTATAGTGGCCGAAGAATCGATTTAATAGGAAAAATCAGACCCCACGAGAGTGTGTCAGGAAAATACGTTGAACGGTTGGTGTGCTGCTGTGCCTCGCCCGGGGTCGAACGCATGAAATCCTCTCGCAGTTCAATAATGGCTCGCCAAGACGAAAGCTGGTCGAAGTTTCTTCCGCTAGGGGCCAGAACGAACAATTACCTGTCAACGAACGCTGCCGTCAGATCGACCGGAAGAGGCGGCGACGACAGCGGCCCGGGAACTCGACGAAGAAAGACGAAGGCAGTCAATAAAGCCGAGGTAGTAGCGGAACTCGACGATCGGGTAGCCATGCGAGAGAGACTTCATTCCGCCTTGGAAATCGCATCCGAGCCGGCTCATACGAGATCCGGTCCGATCCCAGCGTGAGGAATCGCAAGGAATCAAAGGAGAGAGAGACAGGATCAGAATCAGACCGCGTTAGTGTGACCCACTTGCGAAACTGCTGCTCCAGACCGATCAGGACCGGTTTCAGGACAAACATACAGAGGCAAGAGGCCAGAGATAGAAGGATAGGGACAGCGGCTAGACGACGCGGCCGGAGCAAACTCTCGCCGGATTAATATTGGCACAGCCCTTGTTTTCGCGCATCCCGCGATAAATCAAACAATCCGCCGACCAGACCGACTTCCGGCCGAAATTTCCTTCGTTTCTGCGGACCCAAGCCCTTCCTTCCTTCCTTCCTTCCTACCCGGCAAACAATCGACAAGCCCATCGCTCTAGCCTTCTGGCTATAGCCTTCCCTTGTTTGCCATTCTTCGCGACAACGGCTCTATCATCCTACTTTACGATCGCTGCTATTCTGATCGAGGAGACGTGAGAACCTACTCCGCCGAAGGCGTCGTTATTGATAAATGGTAAAATTATTGTAGATTTTCATGACGTTTGCAAGAATGAAGTAGGAGACTTGAATTAACCCTTCGCTGCATGATGTTTTTAATTCGGATGGAAAAATTGAAAGGAGGTCACTTTTTGTGTTTTATTTAAGAAAAAAATATTTAAAGAAATTAAAACAACATTTTCAAAAAAATAAACATAATTTCGAATAGTAAGGAAATACATTTTTAGTTAACTATATACCAGATTCTTTAACTGTATTATATACAATACACTATTATGCAGCGAAGGGTTAATTCGATACCTCACTTTAATAGAAATAATTGTACTCGATAACGCGGGCATCAACGGGAGAAGAATTCGAGGAACCGCGCGATAGATACTTGGGTCCAAGTATTTTAGTCAAAGAGAAGATCTTCGAGGGTCCACGAGTTTTCCCACAGAAAGCAGAAAGAAAAAGGATGGGTCTGCCGCTGACGATGCTCTGTGACGAACGATCATCGCCAACATTTTTTCGCGAAGGGGCTGGGCCACTTCAAAGAGACGCCGGCGACAGTCGTTGTTCTCTCTGTCAAGGGCTCTCGATGTCTTCCAGATGTATAGTTTCCCGAGAACGTTTCCTTTGGTCCGGAGCTGAGAAATCGATCTGAGACTGCCATTGTTTTCAGAGTAAGAATCTCGGACCGACGACAATTCTACCGCAACCAATGTGAACAGACACAATAAATTCGTTGAACCAGGAAGAACAATATTTCTGAAAAGTGATAGCGAACACTGACTGATTTGCGGACGCGGCCAGCGGCTAACAAGCATCCTCCAGCATCGAAACGAGCTCTTCCCCACGCTCAGATTAGCTCTCAATAGTTTACAAGACCAGAAACGCCAACATTTCGCGGTCGGCGTAAATATCGGGCAATCTATCAGCCTGGATTTGCACGAGAGCACGAAGAACGAACCTTGTTCGTGCAAGCAGGTCACTATGGAACTCAATTCTGAAACGCAGAAAAATTTCAATACGTGTAACTAAATAAACAAGTATCAAGGTCTAATAAAAAATTGAGAGAACGTGAGTCCTGTTTTCGTACAATAGGCAAGTAAAAGCAGAATGAGCAGAGACGGATCGAAGTATACGATACAGAAAAATCCCGGAGACGTATTGTAAAGGATTTAAGGTCGTTGTTCCGTCGCGTAGGAACAGGACACGTGGTTCTTTCGAACAATATTTATGGTACGTTCGTGACTAGGAATCTTCCTCGAAGATTCAGTCAATTAGGGTCTTCCGGTGACCATTCTAGACATCGCCAGATGTATATTTTTTCTGTATACACTAAGTTACAGAGTGCCATAAACCCGGTCGCGGAAAAAGGTCCTGTTTCTGTCGATACGTACGGTGTCGAGTGACGGAGCGTCTCTCTGACGAATCGTCTCTCTCTTTCCCAGAAACAGGCCTCCTTCAGAGCCATGGGAAAGAGAGCTAAACATTCTTGAGGACGCTGATTGGTAACTGCAACTTTCGGCAGGAACCAATCAGTGCATTTTCTTCCTCAACGCGAACGGTCTAGAATTCAAATGCAGACAGTTCTCTGCTAGCTTCCGGACGAGCAATATTGTTGAATCCGCGAATAGACGAGTACAACATACCGGCCGTTGTCTTGTCGATCTAAAGTAATAGTTTGAAGATTTGCATCGCGATATCACGTGGTCCAACGATCGGGACAATCGCGCCAAATTCCGCGCTATAATTCTAAATCCCTTGCGTGCGCTAGCGTATAAGGCAGGACCTGCTAGAATTGCCTTACTGACGAGTCCACTAGCAGGTCCGGGACGAAACGCTTCTTTTAATGTATCCCTTTGAATCGATCCGATCAAATCGTTGTTTAATCACTTTACCCATTGAACCGGCTTCCCAATATTAATTTGGCGGGTAGTATCCAGTCGTACGGGGTCATTCTTGAGTCGACGTGTCCGCAGTTTCATAACCGGGCTCAAGCCTTACAACCTTGAATAGGAATACGCCCGCACGTCACTTGAGAGTGTCCTCGGGAAACTACGACTAAACAGTCATGGAACGGTTGCGTTTAAAGAACGGCACCAGCGCTTTTAGGTCAATCTCAAAGTCACTAATCAATTGTCCACTTTATTAAAAACCCAAATCGCAGGAACCCGTCACCACTTATAAGTAACTTAGAACTAAAGAAACTAGAGAATTGAAGCACAAACGAACCTAACGTCCAGTGTAGGCTGGGCACTAGAATGGCCTATCTAACCACCCAAGCAAAGCGGGAGTGCGTACGGTAAAGTGTCGACAGCAACTGACTTTTCGGTAATCAGCTGTGTTCGAAGAGTCAGAACGGCAAGGGGAGAGGTGTTATGGTTTTGGTAACCCCGGCACCTCTGTCTCCTCTGGCCTATAATGCTCACATATCCTCGCCGCAAAAATGGCGTAATGTCTATGGACATTCATTCGGGTGCTTCGTGGTATGTGTCGCGCGAGATGTCTGAGCGGAGTTATCAAAGCGGTATCCCGGGGCGAGGCAAGGCCTCAAAGCTCATATTTGAGGCTGCGCTGCACTATGGGGCAAACGGAAGAATTCTGTGTCAAAATCAAAGAACTTTCGCTAGAAATTAGATAGAGCGATGAAATTTTGTTTAAATGAAAGCTGAAACTTAGCAGAATATGAAATAATTATAGAGATTGTGGTACGAACGCTTTTTGACCTTGCAAAAATTCGTTAATCTTGCACAAGTTCAAGAAAATTGTAGTTTTTCCAATATCACGTGCGGCAAATTGTGCAAGTTTAACGAATTTTTTCAAGGTCAAAAAGCGTTCGCAACACAATCTCTATAATTATTTCATATTCTGCCAAGTTTCAGCGTTCATTTAAACAAAATTTCATCGCTCTATCTCATTTCTATCAAAAGTTCTTTGTTTTTTTTTTAAATTTATAAGCATTCGAAACCCTCTTGGGTTTATTTTGCTTTACATGAATAACGTAGGTAAATACAATAACGTGGATTACAGGAATAATACAATAAGAGTTCTATGAAATACAAGTGAATATAACAGCAATATCCGTTGACGCTAAATATGTAGGTTACAGCTTTGGAAAAAGGTGTGGATGCTAGTACAAGCTTTGATATTTGGCTTTGCGATAATTGTGTCTATGTTAAGGGGCAGTTGGAGACCCATACTGAGTAGGGAATTTATTAGTTTCCGTCTTTGTGGATTGTACAGTTCGCATTGCCATATTATGTGACCCAGGGTTTCACAACCCTGATTGCATTTATATTGATTATCATTGATAATGCCTACCCGCTCTAGTGAAGCAGCTAAGTTATAATGATCAGTTCTTTGATTTTGACATAGAATTCTTCCGTTTGCCCCATAGTGCGCCGGTTCGGGTTCATACCGGAACTTTTGAAAACGTCCTCGCACTCTAACTATCCGCAAGCAAACAGTATCGTATCGTTCCTGCGGCACTCGTACTGGCTCTTGAGCTCTTCAACCGTGCCGAGGCGTGGGCTTAAAGCACCACGCAAAGAAAATATTAGGGTCGCCTGTCACCCCCGTATGAACTCTCAACTCGGTCCCCAACGGTAGAGTTCGCTGGCTCGTGCTCGCCTTGAGCATCGGTGTCGCGAGCATTTACATGCCCAACAGCCGCCCTCCACCCAGCGCGGAACGGCGGTTCTGTCTTTTAAAGCTGACGGAGGATCGGCTTGTTGCCGACTGGAGGAACTCGAGCGATAAATTGTAATTGAAAAGCCGGAGGGGCAGCGAAACATTCTCGACAGCGCACCCACACTGGTTTCGACGGCTGCGGAACGCTTCGTTCTGGCGGAGGCAACGGATGCAGCTAGATCCTGGTTTAAGCCTCAGGTTTTTCAAAAATCGAAATCTAAGAAGCTTGCCTCAAAAACTCGAAAAAATTCTATGAGAATGCATTCTATCTCTCCTGGATCGACCTCTTAGTAATCACTCATATTCCTCCAAGTTGTTATCTTCGATTTGCGTTCCGTAATGGTTCCTGCATCACGCAGCGAGCCGATTGAATATCAGAGTTCGATCGTTCACCTGTCCCGTCAGGTCCCGAATTTCCCATTTCCCAGGGTAGCCCGGGGTCACGTGTATAAAACGTCGGCCATACAAAGGTCTTTGTAAAGAGAGATCCGACAAAAAATCGGTTCCACCAGCGAAACCGACCCCCGACGCGATATTTTCGAAGGCGTTTCCGACGCGATCCCTCGACAAGGTATAATGGGTTAAAAGGGTACACGGCCGACGAAAGCGGACCGTTCACCGGCGGAAGCATCGTTCCCGGCGTGCGTAGATGCGAGCCAGCCGGGTTCAGCCATTCAGGCATCGAGCTAGAATGCATCATCGACCGCTATTTCACGTGGATCGTTTCTGTTCCAGGGAAACGGACGAATCGTCGCGACGCCGCTTCCATTTCCCGAGCCGATGGGCCACGAAAATTCGTGTCGGCTGCACTCACGGCTTACTTTTTCTGTGACAAAGAGCAGTCCGGCATTTCTGCCCTTTTTACAAAGAGACAAATTCGTTTTATAGACATCCGCGTTATGATATGTCGGCTATTGGGATTCTGTAGGGAAGCTTTAATTGAAAAGGAGGCATTCGACAATGGGAATGATAGACGGAACATGTTAAGAACGAGCGTTATTGCAAATTTCGCGTATAGAAAATTTTTAGCCAGTGCGGGAACAAATTCTTTGGTTATTCAAATTTTGCGCCACGGTTTTCCGAGTGCCCATAAACCTAGCTGTGCATGACACGTCGCGTGTTGGAAAGCCAGCCATTTTTCGGGTGATTCGCCACCCGCCTCGAAGGGACCGATAAATTTCTGGCGACCGGAAAGCCGCTCTGACAGAAAAGCACCCTGCAACCCCTCGGCCCAGCTGGTCCGATAGTCCCTTGGATTTTGCGGAGGACACGAGTGCGGGGGTCATTGAGAGAGCCAGAGAGAGAGAGAGATAGAGAATGGAGGGAGGAGCGCGATTGGTCGACGACGACCACAACGCGACCGCCATCACCGCGATCATCGCCATCCTCTCCGAGTTCCAGCACGTTAATGGGTATTGCGATTGGTCCGGAAGATTCGATCCTGATTTACCCCGAGTCCACCGCCGAGCCGAATTGATCGTCGGCAATAATAATACTACGGCTTCGAAGCCGAGCACTCGAAAGTTCGTACCTCTAATGCTTCGTTGGCTCCCGTATAAACACGATCGCGAAGATTAGAAATTTCCATAGATCCCTCTGTTAACTACACATTCCATTCTACTTGCCTCCGCATTGAAATTGTGAAACAAGCCCCCAAATTTGGGGGTCGGAACCATATTTGGTCGAATATTTCGGAAACTATTAGAGCTAGAGGGGGCAGTACAAATGAAAAAGATGTTTTTTTTTGATACGGCATTATCCCGATGCAAGAATATTTTTTCCAATTGGATGATTCTGTGCGAACGAAGCAGGGCGCCCAAAAATTCCGAGGGGAGTGGGAGGAGGAGAGGAGAGAGAAAATCAATTCGCCTGGGAGCCGGATGAAGTCGCCGCGATTTGTCGCCGAAGTCGGTAGAAAGTCGAATCAATCGGTCCATTAATCAGCCCCGAGCCTCGACCAGGTTATCGATTCGCCCGCGCGCACGGCGTAAGCCTCGCCAGCAGATTTCCCGGATTTCCCCGCGATTTTCTTCGCCGGTTCACCTCGGCGCACAATTCGCGACCCGCTGGTCGGGCGTTCCTCCTCAACGGAGTTCCTACAACTGTGTCAACGGTGGTCTCGATCTATCCGCGCGATTTTCAGCTGATCTCACGCGTGAATGCCTGCGATACCAGGATTCGACAGCTCGCGGCCCATTCATTGGCTGGGTAGAATATATCGTCGAATACCTACGGGATTCCGCGAATTCTTTGTCGCCCCGTCCCGCTCCGCCGTTTAAATTCCACCGTGTGATTCGACGATCCTCTGTCCCGATCCAACGCAATCGGCTCTCAGCTATTCAACGGAGCTCGGCTCTTTCATCTTCTTGCTCGGAAAATAGTTGCACTGCATTCTAAACGCGCCCGAACGTGTTTCGACAGTCTCAATTGCACGAATTCGGGAAAAGAGAAAAGAACAGCGCACAGTTACTCCTCGCGATTGCTAATTCACCGTTTCCAGTTGACGGGACGGTTTATTCTTGGATTATCTAGGAGGCTTGAATTAGCAAACACGTTCACCATTACCGTCTCGTGTTTTATACGGAGTTAGACAAATTTCATTTGTACGAATTTTTAAGAATTGCATTCGGACAAATCCGTTTACTAAATTGTCTTATTGTTTCATCAAGGAGATACATTACATATCATTAAATATTTTAGTGATAGATAGCGAAGCAATCTGTGTTGCAGCTCTGTGAATAGAAGCGTCTCATGAACAATTCAGCAGAAGTCCAAATCTTTTCGATGCTTCTAGTCAATTTGCAGAGGCAAGACTCGAGGTAAAGCCGTATTCCTTCTGTTTAATAATTTTAATAGGTCGAAAGCAACGTGACAGTGCTGGTCGTGACTTCTGACGTTTGTTCCATCGTTTATTCGTGTTTCTCGTGAATGCAGAAAGTCTGTGGATCAGCTGTATTTATAAACATTTATAAACGGACGATAGCGGTTCACCGACCCAGAAACGCAACAGCTTCAGAACGTCATAAATCTACCTAAACTGCGCGCGGACCCCTAAGTCAATTACCAGGTTCAGCATCGTATCAAACTTAAACTCGGCTCTGGCCTGTTCACAATGTCAATCAGCGTCCATCAGTCAAGAGCGACGACAGCGGTCGAAAAATATGAAACTGGAGACAGCCTCGCGACTGCGAGAACGATCAATTTCAGAAGGAATCCCCCGACAATCGAGCGCCAATTTAGTAAAGTACCCAAGTTCGAGCGACATCGATTCCGCGTGCTGCTTTGAGGTATATCGTCGCCACGACGGCAGTCGACGGAGAGAGAAAGAGAGGGGGAGGGGGGAGAGAGAGATTTAAAGTGTTACGAACCGGGGCCAGAGATCGCCAGCTTCTCGATAACGTGGCCCGATCCCCCGCAGGAAGCCCTGAGAATTTCTCCGGGAACTTCGCCGGCTGAAACGACCGCGATTTCTGCTCGGTACGTTTGACAGAGTAACGACCGTTCTCCGCTATATCCTGCGAGGCAATATTGCTGGGAGCACTTTCCGATATCGATTAATCGTTTAATTCAGCTACACCGGCGCGGCGCGGCGGCCGATGGCTGCGCATCGGCTTCACGGGGATCGAAAAGGCACGCTAAGACTGCAGCTTGAATAAACAATTAACGGATCGTTCAACTTCGACGACAACCTCTGGAAACGCTCCGAACCTTCTTCGAGATTTTCCACTTCATACTGCACACTTGGTACTGGCAAAGTTGCCCCAGGATTCGAATCTTTTTCACTTAAAATAATTTAACCCTTTGCACTCGTTTGTCCCCTCTGAAGCACTACTAAAAATTGCTGTACCACTATTCAAAATATTGTTTACATTATTAAATGCATCGGTATCTAATTAACAACTATATATTTAGGTATTGTATGAGGTATTATACCAATGCCATGTCCATAAAATTTCAAAAATCATAGGAAATGGAAATATTCTAGATCCAAAGAAATGTTTAATTTTCCAGTTAAAATAGTTCCGAGTGCACAGGGTTAAACGCTAAATACAACATGGAGAACAAACTTAAAGAATTTAAAAATGTTATGTGTTTGTATTGTATTAATTTAATTTGTCTTTCAGTACATTGTTATAGACGTTCGCGATACAATATTCAGTTAAAGGGCGAAACAGTTGGACTAAAAATAAACTTCGGTAAAATACTCGAGAAGCAGAAACTCGAGGTCTTGCATTTTCTCAAACGAGAAGTTCTCTTCCCGTTAGCGAGAGAAAAGATGGCCGTGGAGAAGGAGGTTTGCGGGGTGCTAAGCTCGTGGAAGAATCAAGCTTTCTTGCCAACCGTTTAGGTGTAATTTAATCCAATTCTGGGTCAGGAATAAATAGGAAAAGTTCTCTGGCAGAGGCAGGTGAGGCAGCGTTAGGCGACCACGAGACGATAATTTCCTGTTAGCAGGGACACGCGACGCTTCGTATCCCGGTTCAATTAGCGAGGAGAAGGAGCATATTCGCGGAGGGGACATCTAGAGAGAGGGAGAGAGAGGAATCAGGTTCGTAAAGTTTCGGCCGTGGTCACGGATCGCAGCCAATTTTCCGGCAAGACTATTTCTCCCTTGGCTGACCTTAGCCCGACCGTTTCTACTCGGCCGTTGGCCCGGTAATTGCCGACGGGGCCCCGTGTCCCATTTCCCCCGTGTTATTAGACGCTGGAGGGGGCAATTGATCTGTTCCGAAACACACGGACTCTCATTCCCGAACAAGTCTTCTCTCTCTCTCTCTCTTTCTCTCTCTGTCGAATAGTTCGATTGTTCGCGATCGAACTTTCCCCACAGGTCCACGGTTCGCCCGGTACGAGGATCGACGATTACTGTAACCGACCCATGCTTTTAGCTTCCATGCGAAGATCGGCTGCACCGATATTTCTATTATTGACGCGTCTAGATTGCAGCTGGCCCTTACATTACACAGACGCATAACTTCGGAAGATGCCCGTTCGATGGGCCACGACATCAATTAGTTCTAATCCTATTACGAGGAAACTTGCCGGAAATTCCGGGGCAACCTGTTCCTCCGACGGGAACAAGACGATTACCATCCGGCCGTAGCTTTCAGTTTCCATTGAAAACCGCTCGGAGCGAGATTCATACTACTGACACTAATCAGCTGCGATTGATCTGGCCGAGATGCGGGCCGACCGCGCAATCTGCATGCTCTGCGCGAACTTCAATTAATTTCTAGCCCGGCACGTCGAAATCTATTTGATTCGTCTACGCAAAGCGATAAATAGACTGCAGATCTATATGCATCAATTGCAACAAGCAGATACCAAACATTATGCATTGATATTCACGAACGCTTGTAATCTACTTACAGTCCACTCAAGCCTGAATTAGCTATCATTACAAGTAAACGGTGGATTATATACATTTATAACAAAAGTGAGTATATGTAGTTTAGAAGAACAATTTCATTAGAAGAATTTAACACTACTGTTGTATTACTTTCAGTCTATTGAACATATCGAAAGAGAAAACTTTTTCGCGCTCGAGTTTGTTGCAATTTAGGTGGAAAATTCAATCGAACTTACCTGCACGTGAATTTCGATCGTTTTTATATGAATTGCCTCGTTCGAAGATATTACGGATGTAGTCCCCCTTTCGCTTCCTCCAGAATAATGAAAAACATGACGCAGTGATGGTTAACCCTCATCCACGCGGGTAATTTTTTATACGATTCTGCATGAAGAGGTACCCGGGTAGCCATATAGATTGCTGCATACTGTTGTAGCGTCATCGTCGCTACCAGGCCCCAGCGAGGGCCCTTGGTCCGTGACGGGTCCGTCTACCTCAGGTTCATGCATATACCTGATCGAGCGTTTCCGCAATAGTTGTACTATAAATCACAATTGTATAGGATCTAATTTGCCTACTTGAGCCTTGTGGTACCCAGGTACCCTCATTATAGCGAATGCGAAAAAAACGGTTTGGGAGTTTTTTTTTTGTGAAATGTTGTATAAAATTTTTGTTTAATTCCAAGGATATTAATTCATCTAAAGTAGGTTTGAGATGTCACAAAAGATGAAGGACATATCAATTGAAAAATATTGAATATTATGTGAATGAATTTGAAATAGGTACCCGGGTACCACGTAGTGTGGATGAGGGTTAAAGTGGGAAAATTTTTATTTTGTACAAACATCCGCAGTCTACTTATAAGTCACACCGGACAAGTATAATCATGTATCTCCTCCGCAAGGAGGAAAGTTTAACTGGTCCGTCGGTTTTCCAGAACACGCGACGCTCATGAAACATTTCTATCCGGCCCGGTTCGTCACGGTTTACTGTCTCGGCTTCAATAAACGCGTAGACACCGTCCCGTCGGCCCTTTAGGGTCGCTCGTAAAACCGTGCCGCATTAGTTACACCGCGGCGAGCATAAAAAATGCACCGAGGCACCATTGTCCTCTCCCTTGGTTCGTCGCGGCTTTATTGTGCGGCTTCCTGCGCTGCGTGGCGTAGAGGCCACCCCCCGCAAGATAAACGGGACGGAAGAATAGAGATCCCGAGATTTCGAGGCGACGCGCGAGACCACCCAGAACCCACCCAGCCACTCTCGTCGCAATTCGAGTTTTTGCTTATCAGCCGTTCAATTCTTTCTTGCAGCTGGGTGCCCTTCTCCGCGAGATTCGGGCCCAGGCAAGAAAACGTATCTTGGATCGTATATGTGTTCCGGAATGAGCGTGTTCCAAGCGGGACTAAAGCTTTTCAGACTTACGCTAAAGCATACTGGAGCGTGTTATGCTGCTTGTTCATGGGGCAGTGTTTAACCCTAACTCTTTTTTTCCTCTGGATAATTGATTTTTGCAGAGTATCTTCAGAGCGGATGCAATTTTCTACGGAATTATTGTTCAACAGTTTGTGTTCCCGAACGGAGTCTTCAGACAGCAAATTTTTTAACCCCTTGGCCTACACAATATCTGCCAATTGCGCGAGCTATAGTAAACAAAAAAATCGGTCGCGCGCCGTGACATTCAACTGTTTAGCCGTGTACCCGAACTGGCGAAAAATGTATACTTTATCACGAGTCAGACTCGTTGTTTTCGTTTATGGTACAAATTCTTTACCACGAGTCAGACTCGTGGTTTTCGCTTATGGCACAAATTCTTTACCACGTGTCAGACTCGTGGTTATAGACCAAAGGGTTAATGATTTCTAATTCAAGTGCTTTCAATGTAGAAATGAATTGCTTCAAGTTAAGATTAATAAACTTGATAAAGTCTGACGAATGCTTTGAAACCTGAAGCCAGTCTCAGTCCTCTTAGTCCAGTCGCCAGGTACTTTTACCTGGAAAGTATTCCGAACCTAATCTCGGTGCCTATTGAGTCAAAAAATACGTCTGAACAGTGAAATTCGAAGGAAATTTAATGCTCTTTCCAAAAATTGGAAACAAAAGTTCTTAAGATCCATCGTTTTTGAGTAACAGGCGAAAACCCAAAACATGGTAATAAAAATCGTGGTTTTTTCCCCTCCCTAAGTTAGCACAGGGTCCTCGCGGTCGAAAACTCAGATTCGACACGTGAGAGTACTCCTAAATGACGTGTCAAAATTTCATTAAGTTCGAATACATTCCAGGTAGACGCTTTTTATAGATCTACCAAATGGATTATCTGTTCAGTTGAAATCTCATAAAATGAGAGCTTTAAATTTCAAATTAAAACTATTCCGAGAGGTAACAGCAGTCAATTGACTCATTCCGAACGCTGATATCATAACATCCTGGTGTACCGTCGTTCCCCGACGCATCAATCTCGCTTCGCCAGAAATATAGGAATTCCTAGCAGCCTCCGCGCACTATGACACGCTGCTAGAACTCGCAAACACGAAATAAGCGGCGTCGCTAGAGAGGTGAGGCTAGAGCCATAGCATTTCTCAAGAAATCTAGCTACCGAATGGCATTCGGCCTTGTCGCAGGGTATTCTGGCGGCTCAACGAGCACCTTGTTGCATTCCGGGCACACGTAGACGCATATCAAAGAGGAGGAAGGGACATCTCGGTATGCAGGTGGGCCGTTTAATTTAATTGCCGGCGGAAATTCCAACGAGGTCAGAAATTAGCCTGGTCTGTCGCAGAGGGGTTCTATTGTAGCTTCCTCCAGCAGCGTCCTGATCTCCGCGAAAGTTTCTACGCGGGATGCAACTCGCTGCAGCTGCGATCGCGATCCGAGAAACTTTCTGTTCTCCCGAAAAGCTCGCAGAGCAAGACGATCTCGCGGGAGAACTTCTGGAATTCTCTGCTTCGAGACGAGACTTTCCACGATCCCCGTTTGCCCTCGGCGATAGCAACATCGACGACGTCCCGCGATATCCGAGGAGAAATAAGCAGGGTAAACGTCGACGTCATTCTCTCCTCTTAACGCGCTCGTTGCCCCCCTCTTCCGGGAATTGCAAATGGAATGGACGCGATAATAGTAACGGTGTAACGACGTCAACTGTGTTGCGATCGCAAACAGTTAGCATACTATTTTCAATTGTGTAAAATTAATTTGTTGAATCGAATAGTAAACTATTGTTACAAAGTGTACCTCCAGGAATGGAGAAAAAGAAATCCGCTTGATCCCTGATAAGTGGTTCTGCAGAAGGAAGAAAATTCGTGAGGGCAGAATTCTTGTGTCTAATAGGATGAAGTTAACAATTCAGAAAGATGTCTTTTTAAAGTTAGCTTTGGTGGGGTCCTTTGACAGAGAGAAGGTGCGCTCAGGGTTGCTGTCCTTTCCCAGGTTGGCACTTTCGATGGTCCTTCGCGGATCTCATTATCAGCGTCTCGGTCGCCATAGATTCCACGCAGATTCCACGGTGCCCGACCGCCGTTCCCAATTACAAGCTCTCCCCCGGCTGAAAACGGTCTCGCGGTAGGCTTCCTCGCGGCGTTCTAGCCCGCTACGGGGACATTACTGGAATTGGTAGCGGTAATTGCGACTTGGTCCGGGAGGCGGGAATAATTGGATTCACTTTATTTCCAGGTAGGGAGTAGTCGGTGGCTGGCAAAAAGCGACAGGAATTTTTGTCGTTTGCGGGCCGAAGGTCGAAAAGGGAAAACCACGAGGAGCTTGATTCCTCGGCTTCCTCGGCTGCTACAGTGCTCCGGGGGAGAGAATGCCGGCTGCGGTAAGATCTAATTTAGCCGGAGTTAAATAATTTAACAGCTCGTTTGCTCGCAGTCCATCCGTGCGGCTCGCTTTTTGTTTGTAGGTCAGCTCCGCGACTGAGAGCGAGAGAGAGAGAACCTGAAAAGCCGGCGAAAATTTTGACGCGTTTGCCCTCCCAAGCCTCGGCAAATCTCCTATTTTCATTTCGAGACGGACGGCGCGGAAAGAATAGCGCGAGCTGGGAGAAAAAGGAGCACGGCGATCGTTAATTTTAAATCCGAGCTTTAGACCGGTTTTACGCTCCGCCAAAGGTACAAACCCCGGCCGACATTTCCCTTGTGCTTTCATCTGCGTTCCCTCACCGTTCCGCGATTCTTCTCGCATTCGAATTACTGCCGTTTAGCGCGCACCTTTATGGCACAATACTTCCAATACGACTAATTTTCCCTGCGGCGTATAAACATTAATTCGAGAGGAGACAGACGAGAATCTGGAGGCTCTCCCGGTCGTTGCATATTTTCCGGACAAGCGGTACCGGTTATCCATGCTGCTTTTTCCCCAATATCCTCGGCCATCGGTCGAACAAATTGCCGTTCCCTGCTGCTCGTCCACGCCAGTTGCAGCGCCGGGACAAGAGCCGGACACCCATATCTCTCTTACACACGAACGCGAGCGAATCCCCACAAATTTATACGAACAGTTAGTTCCGGGGTAGTTTCGGCGACGCCAGCGTCAGCCCGAACCGCTCCCCGCGACTCCAGGTCGTCTCTCCAGGTGCACCTCTTATCCAGGATCGTGGCTCCAGCCCGGAGTCCGTGTCTCGGAAGGTTGAGCTAGGTCGGTCGTAGGTTAAGCCGGGATAAATACAGCCTCATAACTTGTTCGCTCGCTCGCTCCACCACCCTTCTGGCCGCCTGGTCCCCTCGTTCTTTCCGCGCCGGATCTTCTGCACCGTCTTCTTTTAGCTCCCCGGATCATCCTCCAGCCGAGATTTCGATCGCTCCTCCGGGTCCCGCGACTTAAACGGCTCCACGGCCCAGCTTCTTCAGATTCACGGCCCAGCTTCTTCAGATTCTCGGACCCCCAACACTCTCAGATCTCCACCAGCTGATTCGTCCCTCATTTGAGATCCTGGATCTTGGCCGAGTCCTAGCCCGATTCCCACCAGGCTGATCCTATCGCTTGTCTTCTCGGCTTCGTAGGATCGACGTGATTCTCTGGCAACTTCTTCCAACGAGAACTTACTGTCTGGCTATCCTTGTGCTTGGAACTTCACAAACTTCTGTGTACCGTTCCCCTATTTTTTCTAACGGGTTTGCAGACGTCACGAATTTTGTAACTACTCGTGTATGATATGTATAAAATAGAGCTGGTGAAATCTATTAAGAAAAATCAACAGCATTTCGATTTTAATTCTATGGGAAAGTTGTTTCAGTCAAAAATTTCATGAGCACGAAAAGATGATTACAAGCCACTTTCCTTGATGCATCCACAACGATTCCCCCATTGAAATCCATTTAATTCCCGACAGTTTAGCAGCATTGTCAGAAACGGACGAAACAATAAAACGCGAGGCTCGCTAGAGTAGCAACTAAACAAACAGGCATTGAACGGGGGAAGTGGTCGTTCCCCATTAATTCGCCGATTAAATTAAGAGTATAATTCCGTTCCGTCGGCCAGTGCCAGTACAAACACAACAGTATTTGGCCAGGCGGAGGTCGGTCGAGTAATCGAGAAGGCTCGTTATAAAATAAACGGCGGGGCGCGCAGGCGAGCTTTAATCACCGGCCCGTGTTCCCAAAGCAAACGCGTTGCGAGGCGAAGTCGTTGAAAAGGAATCCGAAGAAAATCCTGCATAATTCACGGTCGAGTTGGCCGAGGCGGCCTCTTTGACGTCGCCCAGATCCCGGGGCTCGTTTTCCGGACGGGCCTTAATTTCTCCTGCGGAGCATTGCGCGCCTCAAACGCCACTTTTCCGCTCGAGCGGTACGCTTCGAGGCGACCCTAACGCGTCCAAGCGAAATTCGAGCTGGTTCGACGGTCGACCGAGCCACAACGAGATTTTCCAGTCCGAAAATACGACTATCAACCTGTGGCGAGCGAATATTACGCGCGTGTCAAAATATATCAGTTCTCTCTATCGAACATCGATTCAGAATTGTTTGTTGATCCAAAGAGGATAATCTTAACAAATAATTTTACCGTGATTCCAAGAAGCTTGGAATAGGCTTTCTGTACAAGCATTTCCGCGATTTCTGCCGAATTTCGTACTATAATAATCTCGACTTAGTACTGTTTGCGCTACATCAACTTGCGCTATTACGATTTCACTGTGACAGTTCGCGATCTTCTGGAGAACTATCATACGGAAAATAAAGTGCCGAGTGACTTGTTAATCAAGTAATATTCATTTAATATTCGTCTAATTCCTTGAACATCTCCTGCTCGTGTTCCTCACGAGCTCATGTCTGAGCGGTTCCGGATCCCGGTGATTTCGATCGTCGATCGACACCGAACAGGCTTCAATAAAAAAAATAAATTTCATTTTTATCAGTCGCACGAGCAAAGTCGAGCGATTAGCAATGATCCACGGCCAACCATCGATCGAATAGCTCGCGTTACAGCTTCATGGCCGAGCACACCAAACTGCACGACACTAATCTCCCAGATTTAAGAGAACCGGAACACAGTCCGCGGTTCCCGCAGCTGGAATTGCAAGTTTGCAGCGTCTCGCGGATCCGGAACAGGTCAATGGTTATTGGGGATCAAGAGCTAAGACCGCGAAAGCGTGCAGCAAACGACCGAGCTAACGGGAACCAGTGAAAAACCTCCCTGGAAACAACCTATTCCGTGATCTACAACCTTCAACGTAAGTTCGAAATCATGTTCGAAAGTGTGTACACGTTCCCGATATTAAATGTTTTGTAGTTCGGAGTCGTAGAACTCGTGGATCGATCGAAATTATCAAGAATCATAATTTCGCGGACGTTGTGGAGCCTCGAGCCCCGATAATACCCGGTCTACAAGATTATCAGGACTTTAATAGCTCAGCATTCTGGTAATCCAGTTAGTGGAGAACGCGGCGATCGCTAACGATCCAGCTGATTCGCCTTTGCGCGATCCTTCTCCGTAATTCCCCGATTATTGGAGGACAGGGGCCTCAACAATCAGAATTTGGCTCTCCTCGACGGTGGTTCAAGTCTGTATGAACAGCAGTGGTGGAAAAGAGGTAGGTATTGTTTTAAAAAAACCGCGACACTACACTGATCACTAGACTGCGGGTCTTTATGGAAAATGAATTTTTTCGGCATCATTTGCGAGAGATGGAAGCCAGACACAGATTAAATTGCATTGTTTTATTCGCAATTTAATGAGCAGAAAGGATAACATTGAAACATCAAACAAAAGAGAATCTTTGCAAATCTGTCTGAATTTGGTTCGAATGCAAGCAGCGTATCAACAAACGCAGCAAATTCAGCTGGCCCGCAGCGAGGCCGCGGGCAAACAGAATTACTTCGGCCAGATATAAACGCTAGTTTGTAGCTGGTATAAACGCTAGAAAAGAGGGTGATTCGACAATGAATGACTCCTAACGCGTGCGTGCACAATATTTCCAGCGATTCCCTTGTTGAATAGGTGCGATCGCGTCGGCAATTTCGCTAATTTCACGGAATTACGCGGGGACAGAGTGCGACGGAGGATGCGGGGGAATGGCGTGGTGTATGTACGCGAGTGTGCGGGGGCGTCTGATTGTTCGGCCACTCGATAACGATATCGATATGGACGCGATAACGCAGTCGTATTCGGCGGCTGACCCGGCTGCTTTTGTAGTCGCTATCGCGGGGGTGAGACAGCCGGGCAAAGGGAGACCTTTCGCGTTCGACGCGATAGAATTAACAACCGAAGGGTTAACAGCCGAAAGGGCTGCGCGCCCTTCCCATCCATTGCCCTCTCGACAAACCCCATCGAAAAGCCCTGCCCCCCTTTTCCCTTCCCCCAATTCCGTTGCACCGATTGAACAAATGACCAACACGTTTACCGGCCCGGAGGACTCTCCAGAGCGCTGCTTCTGTTTTCGATGGCGAGCTATTACCGGACAATAACGCCTAATTATATCAATGTGTCCAGAGCGCGGCGGCCGCCGAGAGCGAATTATTTAAGCGGGTTTCTATCGGGGACCGTTTACGCCTGTTGCCGATTCGTTTACCGTCCCGTGTCCCGCTTCATTCCGACGCGCGACAAAGCTTCGAAAACAAGCACGAAATTGCCAAACGAAAATTCTGAGCTCGCGTGCACTGGGAAATCGGCAGGGTACATATCTCTTGCGCGAACGGGGACATGAATTTGGAGAAATTCTATAAACTAATTGTAGAATTGTGCTTTTTAAAGAGTATCAATGATTAAGAGAACGGCGTGACATAACGTTGTTGAACCAAAGTGTCTAGAAATATATTTTTGAAGGGAATCCGTCTCAGCAAGGATAGGCATCTGTCTTTCAACTGCAAGCAAGATATCTCCAAGCCAGAAATCGCTATGGAAATGTGAATAGGTCGGTTAAAAATACACGGAGCGGTCATCGAACGGCATCGCGAACAGAATTAGCGGGTAATTTGTAGCTGAAACTGTGGGAATTTATAATATCGTGCCCACGGAACCGATTCTCCCGCGAGCTCATCCTTCAAGCTGAATTACGGCAACGAGCTGAATCACGACCGAGGATTACGCTTGTCGAGTTATTTTTATTTGCGACTCGGTTTCTATTTGCGATTCGCTCGCCACGAGATCGGGATCTTCTAGAGGACAGATTCGAATAAGGAATTAGGGACGTGATCTCGAAAAAAAAAGAACGATGGCCTGGAAAAGTCTGTAACGTCGGAGTCTCTGATACTGTGGAAACAGTCTCTACCAACACCTCAACAGGCCGACTGCCACCAGAATAATTCCATTATTCTTTTTTTTTGTTCTTTTCGCCCTGTGACTTTTATATTCGCCAGGGAATCGAGAATCGATCCGGTGGATCGTTCTCTGAAATTGAGAGGAAACGAATGGATCGACGAGCACTGTGTTGCACTATGTTCGAGGGAGTGAGAGAGAAAGCGACGAGCTCTTGATTCTCTCTTGACCTTTCCCGAGACCGGAATCGATGTTCGATTCTTCTTGAATAAGTTACGAAGAGAAATTGGACTGGATGAATTATCCTGGAAAGGTCGTTCCACTGCAGCGGATTTCGCCATGGGAACTTGCGAGCCGTAGTCTTTCGAGCGACCATAATGTCGAGTTCGGTCGTCAATAACTTTTGGTTCTCGCGAGTTGCCCGGGGAAGATGAATGCGGGGAATAGGGTCGACCTCTGGAGGAATTCTTGTTCTTCATCGTTGAGCGATTGTTTGAAAGAATAATATGGTCGTAATAATAAAATAATAATAAAATTGGAGGCAGTTTAAGTCACCACTTCACTATATTCGAGTCCGTTCACGAAGCACTATATTAATAAGGAGAGGGACATTAAAATTGAAGTAAGGAATTTGTCCTGAGTGAACCACTGGTCCAAGGGCTCGGTGCAGGTTCCCTCGCCCTCGCCGGGACCACAATTGATATCCTAGGAGAAGGAGGCCAAGGATTGCATAGAATACGTTGTTTGCGGGCGGACTACATCGCGGGACTGTCGCTCGGGGCACGGTACGAGCAACCGGAAAGAAGAAAAGGGCGCTTTACGTGGCCGCAGGCTTTGAGCCAGATAAAATGGGAACACCGTTAGCTCTTGGCCTTTCTTTTTCTCTCTGGCCGGCGGTTCCCTCCTCCAATCTGCCGCGGAAAAAAGCCACAAAGGAAACTGGGACGTTAATCAATTATCAGGCCAGGCTTGTATCATTTTCCGTCTCCGAGCCGCTCTCTTGTTCCTAAAGCAATCGCTGAACCACCTCGGTTTTCTGTGTACCCCGTATACCATACGGCTAAGCTGATGCTCGGGACCTTTCCAATTATCAAAAGTGTTCTCGTGATCGATCCCAAGCGATCATCCATCGGAAACCTCTCGTAAGCTCGAAGGTCAACGATCTTGCTCGCTCCCAGAAAGAACTGCAGGTGAACGTCGTCGCAGCTTTTTCTCGGCTAGATAACGTCCCGATGGACGTCCTAGCAAACGGCCGCCACTTAATCGCGGTGGAGACTCTCCACGCAGCATCTTTTTTCATCCGGTCCAATTACCGACTCCCTTCTTCGGGCTGTAATTGCTTGCGTCTAAACTCCGGGAAATTCCGACTCATATCTCCACGTCGGAGGGTCTAAGGGACTCCTGAATCCTTTGGGGTGACCCCTCGAAACGACTACCCCTTCGGAATAGAGACTGAGACCTTCCATAAACGCTAAATTATAATGTGGCAATTTTTAGTGGCACCTTAGAGCCTTATTGGAGTCCTTTTTTCTATAAAAATGATGGTGATGTAGACTGAATACATGGGAACGTTTTTCGCATGAGAATAAGAAAGATTAATGCATCACTTTTCATCCTATCCAAACGAGACTCTCGTCAGCCGATTAATCGAGGTCCACAGAACCCGTCTTCGCGGTAACTTGGACCGGGGAAAAGTTCCCAGACGAGGCTGAGACGAGTCTCGGGAGGCTCGTACATCCATGCATCGGTTTTCCAGAGTGGGATCCGGCTGGGAGGTCAATCAACGAAGACGAGGGTAGCCGGTGGCAATGGGGCTGGTTCCTCCAATTTCGAGCATTCGCCGAAACAAATGGGCTGTCGTTTTTTCTTCTTTTCTCCGCCCTATCCGGCGTTCCTGCTCTCTCCTTCTCTTCTCTGATGGAGTCTCGCCGTCTCGCGGCGATGAATAATTCATTTCATTCGTCGGGATTGCAACGTGCAGAAGCTGGGAACAAGCGTCGTAGACGGCGGTGCTGGGAACTCGCGAGTTCCCAGTGTACCGGGAATACGCTTCTAATTGCCGTTTCGGGAGTTTTCACGGCCGCGTAAACAACGAGTTCGCGTCAGATTCAGTCGAGACCAATTACGAGATAATCGCGGTGATTGCCGGGTCCGGGACCGGTTGACGAACGTAAGATCCTAACTCGACGGCTAATTTTAATCAGCCATTTCACAATGATGGTCGACGAGTCCCTAACGATGCACGTGAAATGTTGGCCGCATTCAATTCGTAGATTGATTGATGAAGTTTATGCACTTGTTCATCATTTTCACTCATTGATTTTTACTATGAACGTATAAAATCCAGTCTGGTCAATCTCAGTAGCAAGAAGAAGAACAATATGCTGACGAACGTAAGATCCTAACTCGACGACTAATTTTAATCAGCCATTCCACAATGTTGGTCGACGAGTACCTAAGGATGCACGTGAAATGTTGACCGCACTCAATTCGTATATTAATTGATGAATTTTGTGCACTTGTGCATCATTTTCACTCATTGATTTTTACTATGAACGTATAAAACCCAGTCTGGTCAATCTCAGTAGCAAGAACAAGAACAATATGCATATTTATATTCTAACAAATTACCGTCGCAACACAGGCATTGTGCCACTCAAAAGCAAAAATTTTAAATTGCCTTAACCCTCGTACGCTCCTCAGAAATAGTTGCATGAAAGATACTATGATACTTTCTCATCCATTTTTGCTTCACACTTTAAACTAATAAACTTTGCTTTATTTATCATGTCACATTTTGAGGAAATACGTGTCACAACAAAGATAAAGAGGGACCAATCGTTTTATAATATTAAATGGGTAGATTTTCACCTAGAGGAACGTATGAGGGTTAATGTAAAGTTTAGACAGCTAAAGTTATAAACCTCTTAATATGCTATGAGTGTAAGTAGACGTTTAAAATCTCGTGTTCACAGGAGGAGGAAGTGAAACAGTGATAGAGTGGTGAAAAGGTAAGATATGAAGGAAGAGAGAGAGGGAGAGGGAGAGAGAGACTAGGTGGAATTGGTTCGAGAGGCTCTTCAGGAAAGTGCAGAAATCAATAGTCGCTCGCACGCGGGCCACCCCAGCACGCGCCGAATTGTACACGAATTCGGAACAATGGGTATTGATTGCCCGGAAGAAATTGTCGAGTGTCGAATATGCCGCCGAGAAACACGTTGTAATCGGGCACCGGGTTGAATGCGGCTGATTCCACCGGGGCCGGAAGTCTTCTGTCGATCGTGGTCGATCATGCGGTGACTATAACGGGGAAGACTGGCCGGAAGAGCGGAGCCTGTATATACACCCGAATTTAATTGAATCGTAACTCCAAGTTCTGAAACGTTGAAAACAGCGAAATACGTGTGTAATGCTTAACTAAGTAAAATGAAACGTATGTAGGGAGAAGTTATCTCCAAGCGGTGAGAATTCTGTCAAATGTCGCGTCGATAGTAACTGTAACGACGTGACGATTCGATATTAGTTACTTATTGATTTATTTTGCGTTCTTCATATCTTATAATTTGCGTTATTCATTATTCTGGTTCGACGTATTGACTAGAAAAGACGTGTTTGATCGCAGACGGAGATTTAAATGAGATAATTTAATTAATTGTATTCAAAATATTTGGAATTAAACGTTAAACTGTTGTGTTTACAGATGTGTTATTTTTCTATTTACGACTTAATTGCTACACATATATGTTGTGATATACAATACATACTTAGACTGACAATTAAAAAGATGTCGTGGAGTTCTACGTACAAGTTACAAAGGGTTAACATGGTTGTTTAACTAACGAAGTTTGTCAGAGTTGATGTGCATCAAGCTTCTATTGTCTACACTAGGAGCACGTCTGAAAATTAAATTCCACATGTGTTCACACAATCCAAGAGCAGAATGCACACCGAACGTTCCAAGCACTATATCGAATATTAAACCGGTCATTTGGTAAGTTTAGAATTGAATCAAGATGCTCTCTAACCGAAGATCCACATGAACAAATATAATTTTTTAAAAACGCATAGAAATATATTATGTACTTGGATGTATGAAACATCTTTCGCCGAGTCCACGATAAATTATAATCGCATCTACGCTCCTTATGTTCCAGTTTCCCGAACAGTGGCTACATTTACTTTCTTCCTGGCACTTCCCGAGAAGTTCAGCTCGTCGAACTCAATCTGCAGCAGCCGGTTCCGAGTTTCAGACCCCGAATATTGATCGAAACAAGTTCGGAACCCGCTTCAAAGAAATCCCCGCGAAACTCGAGGGTACCTTCTATCGCAATCCTTTGTTCTGCCAAAAAATTTAGCCTGTCGATCCTCTCCGAACGGCTGGGGGTTATTTTTCCGTCGTTGCTGCTTCTATCGATCTTGTTTCGCTAGCCCGTCGGCGACGATGCTAACGAATCGGCCGCCTGACAATTACATTATAAAAGATGATGGATATCGCCTCACTCTCTGCCGGCGCGGTCCATTTCGGTCGCATCAATCCGAGTCACGGCTTCGAATTTCACCCGGAGAATGGCTGTTTTTAAAAAGTTCGCGATGCGCGGATCGTAAAACACGATGGGGAAAGTTTGCTGGTCGATCCGGGACTGGTTGGAAGCTGAAAGATGCCCCAGTGGTCTCTTCGGAACCATTCCCTGCTGATAATAGTCCAGCATTTTACGGGCAGTTTATCGCGGTAAATGCGAGATGTGGCTTAGAGGTGAAAGGCCATAAGAATTGCATTGGGCAATTGTGATTTAGAAGTAATTGTAAAGCTGATGTTTAAGAGGATCTAGAGATATCGAAATTCCATTTCATTCTGTACTAGCTGTGCCCGCGACTTTGTCCACGTGCAATAACAAATCCTGATTGATTACTAACGTAATTAAATTTCCAATCGCCAAGGTGGTCTCAGATGGAGATGGAGATTTTATTTTTAGACAACGAAATTTAACGAAATTAATTAAAAAAACGATTACATAAAATATATTTATTACGATGGTGGGTTGGAATTATTTTTTTATTATATTATATATAGATGTTTGTTTGTTATTCTCGATCGTAAATTGTTGTTAACCAATATTTCCTAATGATTTCGGCGTCCAGGTTCGATCTGTTATAACTCCTACACTATTTGCAAAATTACACAATTTTTACTTTCCGACGTTTCGATCTCTTTTTTAGATCATTTTCAAGAAAATTTTAAAGATTGTGTCTGTAAATTAATAATTCAAAATTAAGTTTGTAATCTATGAATTTTAAACCAAAAAGAAACCTGTAATATACTTGCTTTGTGTAAGGGAAAATAATTTTTCCGTAATACTCTTCGTTAGCCACGTGTTGATTATATATAGAGACAAATATTGTGTATATAGACTTTAATAATTTTAAATGATTTTAAATAATTTAAATAATTTAATAATTTTAAATAAGATCACATCAAAATGCACAGTAGGTATATAAGCAATTAGGTACATCCAAATTTGACGAATATCGAGATAGCACAGAAATGGCGGTTGCTAAAGCACCGTCGATTCCTTCGACTCGACAGAAAATGGTCCCCTAATGGAGGCAGACAGTGAGCTGGCAGTCTCCGACATAAGTATAGTCTATATTATCGAGGCAGTCCGCGCCGCAGACACGAGTCAAATCACAAGGCTCTCCTCCGGTTTCCGGTCATGTTTCCCAGTCCAGAAAAGAAGCGACGCATTTCCGTCGTTCGCGTTTCCCTCTTTCACGAATTCCAAGAGCGAAGAACAGGCCACGCGTCCCCGGAGGACTTTCGGTTCCGCGAGCCTCTCTCCCCTTATTCGTTTTCTTATTCCACCTGGCGAAGTTTTCGAGTCGAACATCGCGAGATTCCGTGTCCAGAATCCGAGATCCCCGACAGCCCCGGCGAATTCCAGTGGAGTTTACGCGAAAATAATGGTCCGCCGGGGCAACTTGGGCGCCGCCGTATGTTCTCGCTCGTTCAACACCCCGCGCTTTTCATTTTCTCTTCTTTCTGAACGATTCTTTAGTCCGTTCGTACCTTCTATCAGGAAATCCTTTATTTTTTAATTGCGAAAATATTGATGTGGCTTGTATGAAAATGTATAAAGCAAAGTGTCTATAATATTCCGAGTTTTCTGTTTCTCTTTCGCCAAGAGAAAATTTTTCAAGGACCTTCCTGCAGCCAAGGGAAAGGAATAAATGCAGAAAAATCTGCAGTTGGTTGATTAAACGTTCGCAATTTGGCTGTAGTAAGGCTGGATGCAGCATCAAGATTTTCTCTTCTTTCTGAACGATTCTTTAGTCCGTTCATACCTTCTATCAGGAATTCCTTTATTTTTTAATTACGAGAATATTGATGTGGCTTGTATGAAAATGTATAAAGCAGAGTGTCTATAATATTCCGAGTTTTCTGTTTCACTTTTGCCAAGAGAAAATTTTGCAAGGACCTTCCGGCAGCCGAGTGGAACGCAGTAAATGCAGAAAAATCTGCAGCTGGTTGATGAAACGTTCGCAATTTGGCTGTAGTAAGGCTGGATGCAGCATCAAGATAACATGGATCAATGATGCAGGATAATCCAGCGGCCGATTGTCACCGGGACGCTGTCGAGGACGGCCATTTGTTAATTGCGATACAGGTCTGGTTGTTTGCCGAACAGTTTATCCGAGAGACGACGGGCCACGACTTGCCGCGGGAATTTAATTTCCGGTACATCGCGTATTTCGTCGGTGCTCGATGATTTCACGTTGCACTCGTGTCACCTCTCTTTTCCCCAGCGCGTATGTCCTCGGATCAGCTTAATGAAAATCGCTCGGTCATTCGTATTAATAAGGTTACATGCGATACAGGCAACCAGCTCTGTTTGAATTCTCCATTTTAAATCATCGAACCAGCCACCCCAGCCCTGCTTCAGATAATTACAACGATCAAAATGAAGCGGGCGAACAAAGGGACGAGGAGAGGCTAAAAGCTGCCCACGGTCCGCGCATATTCCCACCGTGGAAAAATGTGTATCGCTGTTGTTTGCTCGCGACTCACCCGTGCGCCGATCGTTCATTTGTGCAGATACTCAAAAATTTCCCGCTCCACGCTCGGGTTTCCATTATTATTTTACACCGTGACTCTGGAAAATCGATACCGGTGTAATTCTAGCCAGACCTCCGCGAATTCGCGTTTTTTACGCGGAATTTCGATCCCTGTTTAACAGGAAGTATAAATAAAATTAATTAATCCGAAGCAGCGGAGAGTAGGTGCTTTTATTAAAACATCGCTGGACCAGTAAAATAATCTCGTTCCTATTTACTTAATTATACAGTCTGCGGCGTTCGTGCATTTAAAATTAAGATTCTCAACAGAAAATTATAAATTTTCCTCACAGTCGTAAATGAAGTAAATAAAAGCTCAAGCTAAGCCTTCCATTTGAATATCAGCGGCGAACCACTCACAGTAAAAATTTAATCGCACTATTTTTTAAAATTCTGTGGAATTGTCAATCTTTTATCTCGGTATTTTGGGATTAAACAAAATTTTTCAGAGCTCTACAGTTTAACGGATGAGCCGGTAAAGCGCACCGGCGTGGTCCCAGGCCTTCCCTTATTTTTGGCGAGGTGAGCACGCTATCGAAAACGGATCGATGCGGCATGACAAGTGTTTTTTATTGGCCGACGAACTCGTCCGCACGCAGTCGAATGGAGTTCGGCCACCCCCGCGTCAGTCCGGTGCTATTTGCTTCTTTTCAAGTTTCAAGGATCTCCCTTGGCCGGCGCCGAAGACTCGTAAATAAAAGAAATGCGAGCGATCGGCTCGGTTCCCGGCCCCTCTTTATTGTACGATCTTCAATTAAAGAAGCCCGAGAGGCCGGCCCTCCAGCCAGGGCGAAATTTATTTGCCAGTTAAAAGCACCGGAACGGTCCAATTACCGCGGGAACACGTCGATTGGCTTACCTACTGATCGTCCCGGCGAAAATATCGTCGGACCGACGTTTGCTCGGGGAGGCAAACATCGCTACACCCTGAACCTATAGACAGTCGACATCCCCCTGCAACCCCAATTTACCAGACGCTCATTGTAACCGATGAATCTTTCGAATTCCGCTTCCTCTCGCCCCATAAACATTTTTCGAAAAATCTTTCACCCACATAAATTGCTAAAATGCTATTCCATATAGTAGAGCCATTTTATTTGAAATCGTGCACACAATTGTAAAATAAAATATTTTATGGAAAACGATTCTAAAATGTTTAATGCCAGAAAACAGACCTATGCTATGTTTATAAACAAGTAATTAATTTCGGGAATATGCTAAATGCTTTCTCGAGTAAATCACTTTATTTTAAAACATTTGCAATATTTTAAAGCAAACTATTCTGTTTGAAATAAGGGTATTTTAAAATAATATCTAAAATTAAGAGTGCTGAAAATGGGCTTTACTTTTCAAATGTAGTAATATCTTACTGGGGTAGTCCCATATTTTCTGGCACATTATTACTTCGTATATTAAATGGTCGATTTTATTTGAATACGTGAATATAGGTAAAAAAAAATGTTAACATTTCATGCACAGGATTTGGAAATATTTCATTTCGCAAATGCTGCAAATAGGCTTTACTTTTTAGATATATTTTTATTCGTCGATGCTGAATGAATTTTGCATTCACACAGAGATAATTGAAACAATAAATTGTTCTCTGTTTATGTCAATAAAAATAAATCCCTTTCTTCAATATAATTCTATTATCGAGAAATATTTCACATAGACGCTTGAAACGCGATATTATAGTGAGCGAAAAATATTCCATCCCGTGCGCGTCACATTATTAAAACAAATCTATCTCGCTGTGCATCAGATTATGAAATACTTTACTCTCATCAAATAAAATCATTTTATTCCATCTGTGCGTAATGGCCTGCGATTCCCCGCTGGAAGATCGCATTTATTTTTATGAAATCAAATTACACGCTCCCTTTTTCAGAACATCTCATCAGAAATCAGACAATAACATTAAATGTTTAATATACGAATGACGCGATCAAATTTCCAGGGAGAAAATCTCCATTTGTACGCAGAAAATTGCGGAACTTCCAGGGTAAGGTAAAATTCTGTTTCTTTCATAAACAGTTTCAGTGCGGAGAAACAAACTGCATAAAACATTATTAAACTTTGTACTCTATCACTCCGCGAAGCTTTTTATACGCCATAAACGCCGAAAGTTTCTCGGTCCCGTTACGAGTGGGTTGTTATTAAAAATCTAGACGTGGTAAAGGCTTTTAAGTGGGCATCTCGAATGTGTGCTTCGGCGAAGAAATTCTTTGAGGAAATGCACCAAAGGGAATTTTTGCAATTCCAATGATTGAGATAGAGGGATCAATTTAATTTGTTCGGTGGTTTTACGTTAAGATTGAAGGAAATCAGTGTCGACGGTAACTTCGACTTGCCGGCGTCTTCATCGCCATTTACGCGAAGCCGCCGCGACGGGACGGTAAATTCGCCGGGTTCGGTGATTAATTGAATCTCGAAAGTAACGTCTGATACCGTGGGAAGGAGCACTTAACGATCCCCCGGACCCGAGGGCTGAATATTCCGAGGTTTCATTAATTGACCGAGATCTGCGTGTAGATTAAATTGGCTCGTGCCGTGTACCCCGCGAGAAAGTGAATTGCAAATCTCATAAACCCCTCTCGGCCGGCGAGAGAGAGAGAGAGAGAGAGAGAGAGAGGCGTAGGAGCCCGAGGGACGGAAGTTATCTTTCTTCCGGGACGACACGGATTTTCCCTTATCTGAAAAAATTGCCAAAACGCTGCACCGTTTCCGAAAAGCTCCCCTTACGTTTCAGCAAGATAAAGCAGCCGTAAGACATCCCAATAATTTTACCAAACATTTCCACTGCATAAAATGCTGTTTATTGCAAAGAAAATAAATTAAACATAGCTATTTTCTTCCTTCAAGGATGATATAGATTTTCCTTTACCTACAAAACGTATACAAGTATAAGAGTAGTTCAGTAATCGTCTAAAACGTTACCGCATTATAAACGCCATTTGCTAGGGCAGAAAATAAATGGCAAATCGTTAGACCCATGGAGGGAATGCGATCGAACACATTGGTGAATAATAAACGGCTCCTGTTATTTATAGTATGGGCGAAGCGCTTTATAATTGACTAAGTGAAATATTCGATCGAGCTTAATGAACTCTTCATTCTCTCTGGAGAGAATTTATTTTAAACCTCTTCTACTAAAACGAATGTTTTGAGCTGAAATGTTGGAAAGAATTAAAATCCAATGAAATTCTATCCTGCAACGATTAATTTCAGTAGAACAAAAATATATTTTTACTTCGTTTAGTAAATTTTTCATCACTGATATGTGACAGAGTTGAAAATCCTATCATACTTTAAATAACATAAATATTTCATGATCCTACTACGAAAATTCTTAAAAAATATTCTTCGGATTTGAATATTTCGAAATGGACATAAAATAAGCGTTTCCACTGCCGTGAAGAAGTCGTCGGGACGGGATTTCAGGTCGACCGAATCCGTTTCCAATTCTGGATCCGACCGAAAAATATTGTTTCATTAACCGAGCCTCTTACCAAGTGGCCTAGTAAGTTATGGCACCGGCGAAATGAGAGTCCCACGGCCCAAGGAAGCGTCAAGTGTCCGCTCTCCTCCGATTAGTCAGCGCTCGGATCGATCGTAAAGTCATTGGACGCGATTAGTGAACGGGGCGCGAGGCATCTCGACGCGTCTGCCGGGCAATCTGCAGCCGGTCAATGATCTGCAACACTTGACACCGTTAATTATGCGCGTCCGCGATCGTGACAAACGCAAAACACTCGGCCTGCATTCGAGGAAAACGCGAAATGGCGCGAGAGCTCCTTTCTACAGCAAGAGTTTCGAAAAACACGATCCCGGTACATGAACGAACTTTGACTTCGTTTTTGAACTTCTGCGGAATGTACTTCCGCCTCGCGCCGTTCAATCCGAAGTTTTAGCGGTGTTGTTTGTTTCAAAAGAAACTCGAGGAAATGCGTCGGAGCTGTTTAACCCAACAGATGTATTTACGGTGACCCGCACTTCTCCTGCTACATTCGCTGGATGAACTCGTCAACAGATGTGAACAGTCTGCTACGTGATTTACATATGGGGATGCTGTTTGCTCCAATTCGAGTTGGACAGAATTTTTTTTATGGAATTAGAAACTCTACTAATTTTTCAGGAAGCTACAAGATCCATACAACCTTTGCACTCGAAACTACCTTCAGTTATTTCCTGAATCTTTTATCAATTTATTTACTGATAATATTAATGGTACAGTTTCCTTTGTATAAAAGTACATTATTTTTCTTCTTTAAGAGAATGCGCAACTTCACAGATTGGTTCAAGAAAATAGTTACATAAGTAAAAGAAGTTCGGAGAAAGTTCAGTTTCTCATGAATAATTATCTCGAAGCAAATACAAGAAGGAAATATGATTAAAGTCGTTCGGAATTGTATCCGCAATTCATCGTTCTTTGATCAGGTCCTATAAATTTGCAGAGCCAGATACAGCTTCACTTTGAGATGAGATACGCTCCAAGACATATTTAAAATTTATTGCGGTCCGCGTAATTGCTATGAAGGCGCGGGAGGAGCTTAGTTTTTCAAATGTCTTGGCCGACGTAGAACTAATTTTAAGAATAAAAGCATTCTGCGGTGTTTTTTTCGACGGCGCATCGCTTTATTCGAGCACGAAACAGTTAATTCGATTACAAGTTACACTGTTGCAACAATGGAGTCTGGCTACGAAAGTTGTTCTTCGGTGGGAATTAAAAAGATAAGGAGGGAGAGGAAAGAAACGTCTGGGAATGAGAGTTCCAGTTCTGCCGGTGCATTAAGAATCTTGAAAGAAACGAGATAAGTTATTACGAGTTTCCGGTGGCATTATAATCTCGGTTTGTATTTCCTGCGAGAGGACATCTTGTCCAAACTGAAGCGAAGAGACTGTGCTCGCGGACACGAAAATGAATAGAAATCATTCGAATTGAAACAGTATCAAATTTGGTAGAATAATCTCATTAGACTCACCCAGAAGTTCTATTATACAAATTCAATTATCTTATCGAATCTAGCAAAGGCAGAAGTATCATCGAGGGAATAAAATTAATTTTCACATCAGGCCAGCTACAAAAGAATTCTACTCATCCTTTTCGATTCGTTTCACCGTATGGAATCACCTCCCGCACGAAGCATTCTTCAGGTTTAATAAAAACGAAGCAGTGGCGTCGGAAAGACAAAGAAGACCGCACGAGGCACACAAATGCAGTTGGGAAAAAGGTGGTGCAGGAAGCGCGGCGTTTCCTGATTACCGTCCGGTCGTAGCCGAGGCCCATGTCATTGGAAAGCAATAACAATCGAGTCAAACGGAAGCGGATGTGACGTCAACAAGCGCGCAATTTGGTCGACGATGTGGAATTGGTTCGATGTGCCGCGCGTGGAACACCGATCGCGTCCTCGAACGGTGTATTCATCCTCGCCTCCGCGGCGGTTTCAAATTCTCGAATTAACTCCTATTCGATCGCGATCGGCCCCTGCCAGCCGATGTAGACCCTCCCGCGCGCCACCGCCACCTCGTTCGAAACGGCACCGCGTCCCCTTGACCCGTTGGGGGTTCCGCCGAGCCGTTACGAAATTTATGCGACGATATTGCGTGTCGCGCCCGCACCCCGGCCGTTCATTCAGGACGCCGCGCTGGAGATTTTGCTGCCGGTGAATAATTCATTCCCAAAAGCCGCGCCCCTTGTTGATACGTTCGCGAAATTATGATAGGTTTCCGCGAGAGAGAGAGAGAGAGAGAGAGAGAGACGATAGGTTTCTTCGATTCTTTGAACTGACCCAATACATTATGAAGTGAAATTCTTCTCGATCGAAAATATACAGGGTGTCTCAAAATTCCTTCAGCATCCGGAAATTGGAGGTTTTCTAGTTAATTTGAAGCAACATTTTCCTTCACAAAAATGACGTCCGCGGCTTTGTTGAGGAGTTATTAACGAAAAACACGGACCAATCTGAGGACGACCTGGATGCGTTTTGGCACAGTCGGCCAATTGACAGTTCGCGCGTCAGGCCGTCTGTGCCAACACGCGTCTAAATCGCGCTCTGATTGGTCCGTGTTTTTCGTTAATAATTCCTTAACGAAGCCGCGAACGTCATTTTTGCAATGGAAAATGTTGTTTCAAATGAACTCAAAAACCTCAAATTTCCGGATGTTGAAGGAATTTTGAGACACCCTGTGTAATAAATTTTGTGTTTTCGGCGCAGGTTCGATCATTAATAGACAACAGCAAATTTTTCGATCACTAAATGGATCATTTTCAAGAGAGACATTTTTGCGTCTGAAAAATAATACATTTATAGTATAGATTGAAAAATATTGCGACACAGCTATGTAAAGATACCGGAAAAAAGAAAAATTATAACACACATACTTGCTGTGGCAACAGGAAAAACATTTAACTGAATAATAAGGAGTCACGTATAACGAAACTTGCAACCATGGTGACAAATACGTAACTGGACGACTTTGTTTCATGATGGGTTGATCGATATCGAACGGTGGGAGTGCGAAATCATATTAGGCGGCAAATTTGAACGGCGTAACTGAACAACTATTATTGATAATGTCCCGCATATAATATATTACATATAACACATCAATAATATATTATTGACATGTCCAATACATTATGCACTGATCAAAATGCAGTCTGTCACAAAATCTAGTTTCATAATAAATTGTGCTACAATTAATCGCGCGTGATAAAATTCACTTTAAACATTCTTCTACTTATAAAAATACTGAAAGCAGAAGCGTACGAATATCTTGTTCTGCCTGGCACGCGATATCCGCCAAAACCTCAGCCACGATGACAACGATTAACACAACGTGAGAGGAGTCCTGCTAACGACGACCATAGTGCACACCTTGTCCGTCGAATATCCGAAAAGGCGATCTCATTTTCTGGAAACGACGGTTCCGGCGTTGATAATGAAGCGGACAGCGGGTCGTGGTGTCAGAAATCGCAGTGGACACGTACACGTTCCTGCGAACCAATGGCGATTCCACGGGTCTCGTGTGAGTGGTTCGGTTCACGAGCGAGCGTGATTTCCCCGGAAATCCACATATTCGGTCCAGGGGGCCGTGGTGAATAAACTCGATCCGAACGCGAACCGGTAGCGGGATTTGCGCGCACACTCGCCCTCTTGACAAATCTCGCGCGCGGAAACCGAACCGCGATTGCGGTGCCCGAGTAATCCTGCTGTGTAAGCCCCGCGATTAAATTTGTTTGCCGCGCGGCCCCGTCGCTTCGTTGGCCGAATTCTGCTCGCCGAATAGAAAGTAGAGAAAGCGGGGCCACGGTGCAAACTTCAATGCACGCTCGCTTTCAAAAACCAGGGAAAAACGGGAAAATTTTACGGAGAAACTTCACTCGGTCACTTTACGCGAATCATTCACGTTTTCCTGACTGGTGCTGAACAGTGTTGCCTAATTGTAATCATGACTTCGCCACACCATTTTCATACTTCTCAAGAGATATAACACAGAAATTTGGACCATTCTTTGAAACACTAATTCTTCAAATGAAATCGTCGAGAGATTATAGTGCTCGTTCGGAGATAATGCAGTAGTAATCTATTTCCAGCGCAGCTACGTCGCTCCATTTCCAAAAGGAGCATCACTTTCCCTGGGAGTTCCATTTCGATTCTCCTGTTTCCCGTTCAGTTTGCATGCAACTCTAGGATCCATTTTCGAAATTGAATCCCGTCGTTCAACCACCCATTATTATGCTTTTCGATTTCAGCCCGAACCTCCATTCAGGCTCCGGCATACTTTTGTGTGTTTCCACGGTTCTTTTCTCGTGCGGTATCCAGATGCAGCCGCCGAGCACTCGCGGAAAACTCTTTTACGTTTTTCGGCTGGCGAAACGAGGGAGCACTGCGAGAGCGGGCACGACACGTATCGGGGAATTTCAATTTATCTCTTGGTTTTTAAGTCACGCCTCGCCGTGGCTCGTATGCGACCTCCGCGGATACTCGTGTACTCTGAATTTTACGGGGCCGGCTGTGTATCGATTCGCTGTTGCCCCGAAGGGCAAAGGGACGGCGCGAGCATTCTATCTTCCCGGAATCGCGGGATATTTAAATTGCCGTGAATCTTGCAACCGGTGTGTTGTTCGATCTTTCTCGACAGAGCTGAAAGGATCTGTAGCCGAGAATATTTTACGGCCATCGTATACAGTGGTGTAACGATATACAAATAAAAAAATATTCGTTCGATGTTAAGACCTGAAGCTCGGTCATATTAAGTTTTACAAGGATGTACAAGAACTTTTCTTCTCACCAGACATTGTCAAGATTTTCCAGTATTTTCGTAACGCGTTGAATCTGATCTTTCAGGGTGTTTGAGCATCTTTACAGCGTGTTGAAACCATTGCGAGCGATTCGGTGCATCCTAGTATAGCATGCCGCAGCGGAACGCAGTCGCGAGGGATCCGGAGGATCTTCGGAAAATTGCAGCCCGTCAGATTATACGGAGTCCGAGATAAGGAAGTGAAATTAAACGGTAGACGGTGGTGTCTCGTTCCCGCGGGATTTCGAGATGCACACTGCGGGCCCTGGTCTGATCTCATTTCGCAAACCCCTCCCGTCCCACACATCCCGGCTATATCCACTCACCCCCTGCCGCGTTTTCTTTCCAACCTTTCCTCCGCGAATCCCCGGCAGTCTCTTTGCTACGGCGAAGTTGTCTCGAGCTGGTAATAAGAGGCTACCGGCTCGTTTGCCTTTTCTTGCCTGCTTTTTATTTGAACTTCTCTCCGAGCTGGCTGGCTGCAGTGACGCTGCTCAGAATTGCAACGGGAACAGCGGTGAACGGTCTCGTGGTTATCGAAGCTTCCGGTTTCAAGGCTCCTCGAGTGTCGTTCGCCGATCCCCGACGTTCCGACGCGGATCAGCCGGAGGCCCAATCTCACGAGCTGAGAATTACTGTAGTCGGGCTGAGAGAGGACACCATTCTCCATTTCAACCGTGCTCGATAAGCATTTTTCCTTTTCTCCTAGTCGGCCCCTTGTGATCGCAGTGGCTATGCGAGTTTTTATGCCTCAACAACTTCCAGAGGTCATTGTTTCCATCCATTTTGCGTGACCATTGTTCAATAAACCAGATGTACCAAATTAGGATATACTACGATGATTTAAAAAATAAGATGATTCAATATTACGGTATACGAGTTCCTTGAGATAGCTCGCTGAAACACTCCCTACGTTTTAAATTAGAAAATATGGTTCCAGATGCATTACGCGGATAAACCTAGTAATAAGAAGGAAACACGATTATTCTACGTCAAAAATATACAATGCAATTTTTCCATACGAGTCTCCGTTTCCGGGATAATCGACTTCGGAAGTTCGCCTGACCGCGGCAGAGCTCCGCGCGCAGTGAAACAAGTCAGCCATGGTCAGACGCAGGAGCTGATCTTCAAACTCGATTATCTCGGAAACGAAGCACCGTATCAAAAAGTTCTTCCCACTTTTCTGATTCAGTTTTGCACGTGGATTCGACTGGTGCCCTCGTTGAACTCGCAGTACCATTTCTTGAACGATGTAATTGTAATCTGTTTGGCAAATAAACAGCTCGTGACTGGAATTTCAATCCGCTCGACGATTGGAACGATTCGGAAGTGAAATTTTCGCGGAAATAGTAGAGATCGGTGGACAATGGAACGGAAAGCTCGCCGGGGATCCTATGGTCGGGTGAGTTCTCAAAGGGCGCCGCGGGCCAATTAAGGCAGGGGCTGTTAAAGCGCCGCGAAAACACCGTTCCATTTTCAAACGGTGATCCAATCAGCCTGGTGAAATGAAATTCCCCGTTGGCCTGGACGCGATATAATCAAGGTATCCGTTACAATAACGGCGGGGAAGCGGCGTGCAAGGTCGAGGACCATCGGAGAAGGGAAACGAAGAAGAGGGAGAAGGAAATATTCCGTCGGTGGGGCGGTGGCGTCGTGCGGAAATATTTTCGCAATGGTCTTCGAGGAGAACGAGCCTGAGCCCGACGAAGTGAAAAGTAAAAGGGAGAAAGCCAGTCGCCCTGGTCCCAGCCAATCAGTGTCGGCTCATACCTTTCCGCCCAAATAGACGCGACCGGACGGCCGTGGAAATAACATAATAAGGAATAATTTTATTTCCGTCTATATATCGTCACGTCCGAATGCCGACGTCCACGGACGTGTCTAATTTTATTTCCAGCAACATTATTTTGCTGATAGACTGCACTCCGCACGTGTTCCCCGATGGATGACCGCTGCACAGGCTTTTTTTCATTAAAGGCGGCCCGTTTTGATACACGAATCCTCTCGGAAATATTTGCTTGCGAGAATTAGGGTTGAATGAGAAACTGCGGTGGAAAGTTGAGATAAAAATGTTTCGTTTCTTGTAGAGGTACATTTTTACTGTATGAAAAGTTTCAAGTACGTACGTATCGTGTTCGGTTAGTAATAAAATTTTAACTATTAGGGGTGCGTGTGCGCGAATATCAGACGAGACAACAGGCCGCAACAGGGTGCGCCGTTGAAGAATGGAAGACACAGAGAAAATAAAGCGACACTCGCAAGAACAAGCTCGCTATTTCCGCTCGGTGCGCCCATTAACACCCGTCCTGTGACGGCGGGGTAAGGAACGAGTGCCACGAAGACGGTAAAAGCGACGAAATGCGAAATTAACTGCGAATTCTTCGTTCTCGTTGGCTCGTAAGGCGAAAGTAAGAGTCGGGGCGAGGAGGGGAGGGGTCATAGCCGACGGCTCACCGAGGCTAGGAGGAAAAAAGTCACTCTGAAAGTCAAATAAAGTTTTAAATTGTTAAACACTTTATTGCGCCCAGCATTTAAATTTGAATATCATTCGATTACCGTGCCACCTCGCCGGGCCAGGCAAGAGACCGCATTCAAATTTATTCTCTCGGCGTCCGACTTTGCTTCGACCGATCCGCGCGTACTTTTTCCCTCTCTCCCTCCCTCTCTCCCTCCCTCTC